>JARYGA010056260.1:0-49047 GCA_030545235.1 Helianthus tuberosus
ACATATCTCTTGCCATGATCATAGAAGATTTAGGGGAAATCAAGTAAATCTTCAAATTTAGCCATGTGGCCGATTTTTTTTAGCATAGGGGGAGGGGTCTATATGTAACTTGAACCATGTAATTACCTTGTATTCTTATTCCTAGTATAAGCATAATCAACACAAGACCCAAGAAGATCCATAGAAAATCTTATGGGGATTATGGAAGATTTAACTAAATCCTGTGGTGATGGGTCCTAGTGACCGTCAATTGCATGGGGAAAAAGGGGGGTAATTTGTAAATTAGATGGTAATTAAATGATTTGTAGGGTGTTAAGTGTAAGTCTAGAATTTAGTGTGTTACTTGAATTATGTGATGTGTTATAGTGCTCGGGAACCATAACTAGCTCAGAAAAAGTGAAACAATGTTTTTAACAATATTTTTGTGTTCCGGGTAATGTCCGGTTGTTCGGTTAGATACCGTTTCGTTAAAGTGCTATGTTATTCCGAATAGTGTCTTTTATGTAACTTTTTGGGATAGTTTTAATTCCCAACACTTAGGGAAGCATACAGGACCATTTTGCCATGTTTTTGTACATTACTAGCATATTAGAATGCCGAATTTTGTTAATAAATGCAAAATTCTGCATTTTGAATGGGTTTTAGGCACCTTTCGGCACCTAAACTATCACCTAGTGACGCAGTTTTATGGTCCTTACTTCCCTACACTCCATGCTAGTGTAGTACCTTGTCCCTGGCTCATACTGAGCCTCAAAATATTGTCTGTCTATGTACTGGCATTGTCAGCATGTTTTCTGAGTTTTCCGCTCACTGTGCTAACTGTGCTTTGTGCATCAAGTATGTCACTAAAGTTTGTATGTAATAAATGGTGTGACAGTATAAAATGTGATGCACATGTATGTATGATGCAAAAATCATAAAGCAGTTTAATCATCAGTTGTAATCAAGCACAATTTAATATTAATTAATTGTACGAATACCTGTAATTATGAGAGTTGTCACAATAAAGACTAAGCCATGAAAGAACACTTACAAGGCTCTATGGCTGAAAGATTGAACTAGAAGAACTCAGGTAGGTGGCTCCCAAAGATGGAATCCTCCACTTAGAGTCCAATAGAGAAGAAAAGATGGAAATGAGCAATGAGTGAAGTGAATTAGGGGGGTATTTATAGTTGTGGAGGTGTTGTAGGATCATTCCAAGTGTTTGTGTAGTGCCCAAGTAATGAATATTGACCATACAAGTGTTATGGCCAGCTAGCAATTGCTTGGAGAGGTGTTAACTTGATGCCCACACAAAGGAATTGCATGAAAGTCCCTGAAAAATGAACATTCTGATTTCTGCTGATCTGGGACCACCTTACGGACCATAAGGTCATGGTCATACGGTCTGTATGGACCTTGCAGACCGGCAACTTTCAAAAACTGACAGTTTTGGTCCCTGTGCTTGTTTCGTCGCGTTTTGGCACTTCTAACACCCGTCAAGCCCATTTTCAAGCTCCATAATGAAGTTAAAGTATATTTTACTTGAATTATGCTAAAAAATGTTATGGATGTCTGTTCGTTTGGCTGTACGGTTGCGGTTTTCGGTTAATCACGATGGAAATCGTAACGGACGCGAAAACGATCCAAATTGCGAAACGAAAGATATTTTTGCATTCCTATCACTAAAGTACAATATTTTAGTGATTACAAAAATTTTGGATGTCCGGATATGGTCAGAACCCAAGATATGCACGTAAATGCATACTTTCGCGGTTTTGACGCTTTTAGTCCCTGTGATCAAATAAGTGTATTTTCGCATACCGAACCCCTCAAAACTTATTTCTAAGCTACGTTAAGGGTATTTAAGGTATGTTAAGCATATGGCACTATTCCATAGTGTTTTTTCGCGTTAAACTGATTACGTTTACGCATCAGTTTGTGTATAACTTTCCAGAAAGCGATTTAGAGTTTAAAATCGAATAAAACTCAAAACGTGCAAAATGTCAAACATAAATAAATAATTATTGGGGTCAAAACACATTGTTTTATTGATATTTGAATTGTTCGAAGTTGTACAATGATTACCCAAGCACAGATGTCACATGGCATCGGTATTTCAGATTCAGAAATTGTCTCTTTTGCAAAGTTGGCCAACTGTGAAGCGGGAACCCTTCCTTTTTTGTATTTAGGCATTCCTATTGGGGTAAATATGAAAAGAGCCAAATTTTGGAAACCGGTGCTGGACAGGTTTATGGCGAAGCTTTCAAAGTGGAAAGCTAGGCATCTCTCCTTCGCAGGTCGTATGACGCTTGCAAAATCGGTTCTTGGTAGCCTTCCTTCATATTTCCTCTCCTTGTTTGCGGCTCCGAAATGCATTATTCATAAGTTGGAAAAGATTAGAAGAGATTTTGTTTGGGGTAAATCGGTTACGAGACACAAGTTGAGATGGATCCGGTGGGATTTTATTATGAAAGCTAAAAAAAGGAGCGGAATGGGGCTTGGAGGAATCCAAAGTTTTACTTTGCTATGCTTGCAAAGTGGTGGTGGAGAATTAAAATGTACCTGAATCAGCTTTGGGCCTCGGTAGTCGGTGCGATTCATAAGGGGAACGAGGTTTCTAACTCGTCGGGCATTCCTCTTAAAAAATCTATTCTGGGGATTTGGAAGGATATAGGATCGGTGGATGCTTCTTTGGCCAAAGTCGGTTTAAATCGGAAGGAAAATTTGGTTGTAGATGGTGAGGCTTGGAAGTGGCGTTCGGATCCAAACAATGCTTTTTCTAGTTAAACAAGTTCGGTTGGACATCGATACGGCTAACGCGGAAGCTGGTAACAATCATTTTGTTTTTGGATGGAATAGTTGGACTCTTCCGAAAGTTAACTATCTTCTGTGGAGAGTTTTGATTGGAAATGTTGCTTCTAAGGTTGGTTTGATCCGAAGGGGCGTCCCTTTAGTGGATAGTTTATGTTCTCGGTGCGGTTTATATGATGAGGACCCTGATCATATATTCGTTAAATGCTTGTGGTCTAGAAGCATATGGTGGAATGTTTTGGTTTGGATGAGAATTAGCTTTCCTGTTGATATTTCTAATATGGAGCAGTTAGTTTCTTTCATTCAGAACCGACCGGGCGGGAAGAAGTGGAAGAGGATAGTTCATACAGTTTCTATGGCCACGGTTTGGAGGATTTGGAAAGCTAGAAACGAGATGGCTTTTGAAGGGCGCTTCATTCTGATAAACAAAACGGTGGAGTTGATTAAAGAAGATGCTTTTCTTTGGATTAGCAATCGCTCTAAGCTTATGACTCCTGTGTGGGATAAGTGGCTGGCTTTCGATATTTTCGTTATGTTGTAATTTTTTGGTTGTTTGTTTTTTCTTCTGTTTCGGTTTGTTTTTGTTCTAGTATCGTTTTCTCAGCTTCTTGCCGGCTCTTTATATATATATATATAGGACAAAGATCCGTTAGGAACCACCCCTTATTGCGAGAACCGCGAGAACCAGTGTGAACACAAACAGTAATTCCTAAAAAAATCTAAAAAACACCCAAAATTTTTTTTTTTTTTTTACTATTTTTTTTGAAAAAATCGCTATATTTTGTTAATAAAAAAAATAAAAAAAAAATTTCAAAAAAAAAAAAAATTTTTGAGTAACAGTTATCCATGCACATGTGCATATGTGTCGTTTCTTTGTCAAATTCCGTAATTCATTACAAATAATAGTCAATTGCACTTTCATTTACACTACTACGTGTAATACACTATTTTTTACATTACCAATGTTAGAAACGCACATGTGCATCTATATGTATCAACAGGAAATAAGGTGTTTTGGTACACTACTTTCTCTTTCATCTATCATTCCAACCATAATACACAAGCATGCACATGTGCATTTTTGTCATTTCTTTGACAAATTCCGTAATTCATTACATATATTAGACAATTGCACTTTCATTTACACTACCATATGTAATACACTACTTTTTACATTACCAAGATTAGAAATGCACATGTGCATTCATATGTATCAACATGAAATAAGGTGTTTTGGTACACCACTTTGAATACACTTTCCCTTTCATCTATCATACCATCCATAATACACTACCATTACCTCCTACCATCCATAATACAATACCATTACCTCCTACCATCCATAATACAATACCATTAACAATATTTTCACTTTATTACATGTATGTAAACACCATTTATACCATCCAATCAACATATTACATAAAAAATTGACAACTATAACCAAACCATCAACCACTAGATATAACTAACCAAAAAACATGTATATGGGTCTACTTCTCCATTCAAAATCACAAACTTTTTGTACCAAAACACGTTATATCATGGTTATACCTAATTATGCACATGTGCATTTTGAATATTGGTAATGTAAAAAGTAGTGTATTACTAATGGTATTGTAAATTAAAGTGCAATTGTCTATTCCTGATAACGTATTACCGAATTTGTTGAAGTAATGATACATATGCACATGTGCATGGATAACTCTTACTCGAAAAAAAAAAGTTTTTGTTTTTTTTTTGTTTTTTTTATGGGAACGAAATATAGCGATTTTTTATTAAAAAATATTAAAAAAAATAAAAAAAAATTTTGAGTGCTTTTTTGATTTTTTTTAGATTTTATTTTGTGTTCACATTGTTTCTCGCGGTTCTCGCAATAAGGGTGGTTCTCGCATGAACCTTACCCTATATATATATATATATATATATATATAGGACAAAGATCCGTTAGGAACCACCCCTTATTGCGAGAACCGCGAGAACCAGTGTGAACACAAACAGTAATTCCTAAAAAAATCTAAAAAACACCCAAAAATTTTTTTTTTTATTTTTTTACTATTTTTTTTTGAAAAAATTGCAATATTTTGTTAATAAAAAAAATAAAAAAAAATTTCAAAATTTTTTTTTTTTTTTTGAGTAACAGTTATCCATGCACATGTGCATATGTGTCGTTTCTTTGTCAAATTCCGTAATTCATTACAAATAATAGTCAATTGCACTTTCATTTACACTACTACGTATAATACACTATTTTTTACATTACCAATGTTAGAAATGCACATGTGCATCTATATGTATCAACAAGAAATAAGGTGTTTTGGTACACTACTTTCTCTTTCATCTATCATTCCATCCATAATACACAAGCATGCACATGTGCATTTTTGTCATTTCTTTGACAAATTCCGTAATTCATTACATATATTAGACAATTGCACTTTCATTTACACTATCATATGTAATACACTGCTTTTTACATTACCAATATTAGAAATGCACATGTGCATTCATATGTATCAACATGAAATAAGGTGTTTTGGTACACCACTTTGAATACACTTTCCCTTTCATCTATCATACCATCCATAATACACTACCATTACCTCCTACCATCCATAATACAATACCATTACCTCCTACCATCCATAATACAATACCATTAACAATATTTTCACTTTATTACATGTATGTAAACACCATTTATACCATCCAATCAACATATTACATAAAAAATTGACAACTATAACCAAACCATCAACCACTAGATATAACTAACCAAAAAACATGTATATGGGTCTACTTCTCCATTCAAAATCACAAACTTTTTGAACCAAAACACGTTATATCATGGTTATACCTAATTATGCACATGTGCATTTTGAATATTGGTAATGTAAAAAGTAGTGTATTGCTAATGGTATTGTAAATTAAAGTGCAATTGTCTATTCCTGATAACGTATTACCGAATTTGTTGAAGTAATGATACATATGCACATGTGCATGGATAACTCTTACTCGAAAAAAAAAGTTTTTTTTTTTATGGGAACGAAATATAGCGATTTTTTATTAAAAAATATTAAAAAAAATAAAAAAAAAATTTTGAGTGCTTTTTTGATTTTTTTTTAGATTTTATTTTGTGTTCACATTGGTTCTCGCGGTTCTCGCAATAAGGGTGGTTCTCGCATGAACCTTACCCTAGTGAGTTTAATGGTCGTTCAATTAAAACTATATTGCGACTTCCAAGTCAAATAGTTTCGGTTTCATCACTGAATTATTCAACTAATTAAACCCCTATGTCGGCACCAACCTTGGTGCACTGGTAGATACGTCGCTTTATAAGGCTTTATGTCAGTGGTGGGTACAATTCAACTAAGGGTAAGCGGGGCACCAGCGGGGAGTGGCCTCGGTGACCCTATTCCCCCAGCGGGAACACCGCCGCCATCCCTGCGGTGACCCAAATCGGGGAGGTGGGTCGGGGTGAATTCACTGAAGAAGGAAGGGGGAGAGTGTGGGGCCACCCTCTTTTCAAACCAATCAAATTATTTCCTTTTTTTTTAATAAAAAAACAAGTCACCTAATAGGGGAGTGACGCCATCAAATTGGGGTGTGAGAGGAGTTTAAGAGGGGAGTTGACGTGACATAACCTGATTGGGTGTGCGTAAGAGAGGGGACTCCCCTAAGAGGGGAGTGCCCCTCTCACCCTAATTAAACCCCTATGTCGGCACCAACCTTGGTGCACTGGTAGATACGTCGCTTTATAAGGCTTTATGTCAGTGGTGGGTGCAAACTAAAAATGAAATTTAGTAAGGCTACACGGTACGGTATGGTGACGGGATGAAGATGGAGGACGGAGCTCGACGGGGGTGGGCGGCATGGTGTTGGCTCTGGCGACGGACCGGGGGCCCACCTGGAGGATCGTCGTGAACGGCAAAGAATGGACGTTGAAGACGGGGACGGAGCTCAGGACGCAGGGGGCGGCATGGTGTTGGCTCCGGCGACGGACCGGGACGGAGGGGGATGAACCCCATACCGTGTAGCCTAACATTTGATGGTAGCTTGTGAGACCCACGTAATCAGTAGTAAGTCTTTTTATTCCCACCTAACTTTGGTTTGAGTCTTGGAAGTTCACCCCTGCTAACTTTTTCCATTTTTTTTGTCTCAATTTTTTTGTTTTATGTCGATAAAGAGTGCCACTTAATTTTAATTTTGCTCTTTACATATTGATCTCAACCCATGTCCAAAGGTTCAAACATTCAAACCCAACTAAATAAACATCAAACGTCGATTAAGGAGGGAGGGCCTAGTTTTTTAATCTCGCACAGGGCCTAAAAGTTTTTTAACATTTTCGAAGACGGCCCTGCCTTAAAAGCTTCGCCCATGTTTTCAACATTGGCTTCTTTAGATTTTTCTTCTCCACAAATTACGGTGTGGCTTAACTCTTTGATTGAACCCGTAGGGCCTTCAATTAAATATTGGACACTACGTGCAATCTTATCAGGCGAGACGTCTATTATTGATATATTAATATATAGATATAGACTTCCACAATAATAATTGTGAAGATGAAATAATATTCTTTCTCTTCTTATTTTCCATGGGTTGATGGTGATGTTACTTTACCTTTTTATTATTTATCCTTCTGACACTGAAGTATACGATCCAGACTTGAAAGAAAAAAAGCGAAACACGAAACATTGAGGTGGGAAACAAAACTTACTTTGGTGCGGTGGCTTGGACTGAGAATTATATTATGTTATATATTAAACTAGGTTATAACCCAGTGTATTACACGAGTTAAGTAAATAAAATATCAAATAGTTAATAACGAAGATTTAACAATTATAAAACGATATTTTAAGACACTTTTCTGATATCCGAACAAAATTTTGTTTTATGTATGAACAAAACTTGTGATTTTTGTCTAGTTTATAAATATGAAAACATTTGAACCATCGATTAGAAGACAAACTGTATCATCGAATTTCTCCGACGTGAACCCAAGTTTTATTTAAATAACAGTGGTCTTAATTTATTAGCTTTAAAAATATTGTTGAAATGTTTAGATTAGACATATAGCAATTAACCAATTAGATAAACTTATACTTACAAAACAATATTTAAATTAATTAGTTAAGTATAAATTATCGGTAATTATTAAGTTATATAACTTTAAAATATAAATATATGGACTTGAGTTGCATCTAGGGGTGCAAACGCGAGCTACTCGAGATCGGCTCATGAAAAAGCTCGAAACGAGTCGAGCCTTATCGAGCCCGAGCCCGAGCCGAGCTTGAGCCTAAAAACAAAGCTCGTTTGTTTATCGAGCCTGAGCTCGAGCCTCGCATGTGAAGCTCGTTAGGCTCGTCGAGCCTTATCGAGCCTTAGTGCAAACGAGCCGAGTCGAGCCGAGCTTATTTAAATTTGTTTACAAGCCGACCTCGAACCTAAAAATAAGCTTATTTAGTAAACGAGCCCGAGCCGAGCCGAGCTTATCGAGCTCGCGAGCTTAAAAAGTCTAATATTTATATTATTTTTATTTAATATACAAATTAATAGATAATAAAGGAGCCGAGCCCGAGCCTGAGAAAATACAAACGAGCCAAGCTCGAGCTTTGAAAACAAAGCTTGAATCGAGTCGAGCTCTCATAAGTTAATCGAGTTCGAGCTCGAGCCTGGTCGAGCTCGGGCTCGGCTCGGCTTGTTTGCACCCCTAGTTGCATCTTAAAAGGATAGTTGTTTTTGGATAAATTTATTAGTACGATAGATGTAGTTATTATTCTTCTTGTATTTTAAATATATTAAATAAATAAATTATTTGTTAAGCAAGAAAATCATTACCTCCACCCTCGTTATGAAAATGCTCAATATTTGTTTCAATTATTAAGATATAATTTCTAACCTAGTAATTAATATAAATAAGAAAATCGTTCACTCCACCCTCGTTATGAAAATGCTCGATATTTGTTTCAATTATTAAAATATAATTTCTAACATAGTAATTAATATAAATAAATAATAAGATAATTTATGAAACTTTATCCATAATTTGTTAAATGTTTGAAACAAATATTAAATTTAATAATTTAAATTAAATAATAATTACAATTAAGTAAGAGTAGATGGTCTAGAATAATAACCTAGTAATTAATATAAATAAATAATAAGATAATTTATGAAACTCTATCCGTAATTTCTTAAATGTTTGAAACATATATTAAATTTAATAATTTAAATTAAATATTAACTAGTTTTATACACCGCGCGCGTTGCGGCGCACAAAACAGAATAGTACTTGGTGTGATAACATATGTACATAAACTCACAACTCATAATGCTCATAACGCAATTGTGTAGCGTATGAAACCGAATAGTTCTTGGTGTGATAACATGTACGTAAACCCGTAGCGCAATTGCGCTAAACCGAATCATTACATTACAACTCAAAACCCGAATTATTTTTTACCCAACATTGGACTCGGGTTTCTATAATAATCATTGCATCTTTGCAATCATATTAACAAACTACCTTCCTACTTGTGATTAATCTTTTACTTGTGATTCATCTTCTGTAAACCCTCCTCTTTGCAATCATATTAACAAACTACCTTTTCCTACTTGTGATTAATCTTCTATAAACCCTCCTGTAGCTATCTCTAGTTCACTGTAGCTATCTCCAATCCACTGTCGCTGAAAAGTTGAGCTCTTCAAATATTTAGTTCATCTAAATCAAGGCAGCTATAATGACAAAAGTCTTTCAGTTTTCTTGTTGCAGGAGAGGTTTGAAAAGCACTCCAATGTGGTGCAGTTTGACCGGGGCGAAGAGAACGTTGACATGGCCCTTGCAAGCCAATGCCATAGTAAGTTACTCTTGGGACTCCCAACCGTCCCCCAACACAAAACGTTCTAGTCAATGCCTTCAATTAACCCACAAATATGATAACCACCTGCGAATATTTTCTCTAGCTTAACATTCTTTGGTACACCAGCAATAAACTAAACCCTAAAGTAACATTCAAAAACCTCTTAGAAAATAGACAGGAACAAATTTAATAATTAAAATGAAAAGAAGTTTTTTCTCTATTTTCTTCTTTTATCATAAAAAATATAATAACAAACGAAAAGCCTAAAACAAACCTGATGCCTCACAAAAGCTTTTACAGGTCTATAATCTCCAACTTTACAAACATAAATCAATTTATCAATTGAACATGTTGCAAGTGAGACATTGTTGCGCCAATCAACATCGAGAGTAGGTGCTGCAATGACAACATACTTAAAATCATATGTATAATAGTTAATATAAAAGAAGTGGAAAACCCATTTATAAATTGCTATATTTCACATGGCATGAAATTTATATTGATGCTTCCATTCTCTAGTTTCGCTACTTAAAATATAATCTTCTTTCTTGTTCCATTTCCAAGAGTATATAGCCCTTATGTTTTGTTAATGTACGAACCAGCTCAATCTAGAAAATATACAATTGGTTAAAAAAATAGCAGCACGTGACCCTTCTCATTGCTACCTCAGCAAAAGGTTCATTTTATATATTTTAAATTTAGGAAGGGTAGACACAAATTGACCTGCTGTCTAGTTTGAATTGAACAAAATTCACCGTTGTCAATTTGAGTTGATCCAAATGATCCCATATTCACATTTTCCTTTTTGCCTAAATTATCCTATTTAGGTACTCCCACTTAATTCATTTTTATTTTGTTTTTTCAACTTTTAAGAAATAGAGTATTATACCTGATGTTATTAACATTTGACCGTGTCGACTTGTTGGACCAGCAACCGTTGCCAAGCTGGCTTGGTTCACATGTTGTGGGCTGCCGATGGATACTGAAGCAGGCCGGTATTCCATTCCCCTCTCCCTCAACTTCATCTTTTCCATAATGTAGCTCTTTGCTCATTGTTGATGCCAGTATTAGTCAAACTTGATTAAGTGAAGTGTCAGATATTTTTCCCGGATACTACACCTCTAAAGAAGCAAATGGAAGACTTGTCTCAAAACTTCTATTCTTCTGGCTTTGTCCCTACTAATAGTATATCTTTCATACAAATTAACCAAAAGGTTAGCACTTGATTCACAACCGTCACACAATTTCAACTCGAACACTTGCACTTGTGGTGTAATTTTTAGTTTTTCTTAATCTTTTAAACTCTATTCATATCACACAATTTCAACTCGAATACTTGCACTTGTGGTGTAATTTTTAGTTTTTCTTAATCTTTGAAAAGAACAAACTCAATTCATACCGACACGAAAACTACACTACAAACTCTAAATAAGCCAAAAACAAATTTGTAGAACACAAAAACCAAACATAACAACCCTTCAAATACTAAGGACCACAAAATCTATACCTTACACAAAGCATAAATCAATGTAGACCATCAAGTTACTGAATCAACACTGAGAGCAAACCCAACAACTACATCACAGAAACCTGAAAATAAGGAATACAAATATCATTAGAAATTAACAGATGAAAAAAATACTCTTATCTTAAAAAATAAATATAACCAACAATTTAACATCCAAAAATGCACTAATGCAATAAGCAAAACAACAAATGCTAACAATTCTTAAAACAAACTAAAAATGGAGAAAACAAAATAAGAGCACACTTACCTTCAACATGTCCTACAGTAGAACAAAACCTGTAAAAAGCCCTAAAACCTTAGCCAAAAACAAATTTCACAACAAATTACCATAGGAAAACCGAAATCCTGACCAAGAGTACTAAATGAACTACCTCAATTTCAAATTAAAACAACCACGAAAATACATGAAACAGAATGAGAGACTAACGCATACCTTGAAAATACGACAACATGCAATAGAATCAAAGCTTACCTGAGTTTGGCCGGAACTTTACCAGAATACATCGCGGAACCCTAATCTTTGTCTCCACCGCCACTTCTCAACAAAAGAAATACCATCGGTTGCGTGTTGGGGAAGGAGGAGGAAGCAACGGCAGTGGAAGGAGGAGACGACGTCACTGGTTCAGTTCCAAACCGCCCTCGACGGAATGAAGTCGGTGGCATGGTGGAGAGGGAGGAGTAAGCAACGACAGTGGAAGTAGGAGAAGTTGCCTCTGGTTCAGGTCTAAACCGTCGTCGCCGGTGTGAAAGGAACTGCCGAAAGTGTCACCAACATGCTCTGTGTCACTCTTTATTTCTTTTGTGCAAATCTAGGGCTCATATCTGTATTATCCATGTGAAAGCACCAAAGGAAGTGGTTTTTGGTGGGTATTGTCAGGTATGGCAGATAAGGGCGCATGGTTATTTGGTGATGAAGCCATCACCGCCCAAATGAGCCAATCTGACCTCAACACCACAATATTACCCAATGAATAGGTGCCAGGCCAGCGGCGACAATGATGGTAAAAGAGGTGGTGATTGGTGGTCGATTTCTTAGGAGAGAAAGGAGGTGCGGTGAGGGTGTTTTCAGGCTTGATATGCGCAGAGAGGAAGAAGGAAACATGTTTGATTGAATTTGATTCTAACGGCCGTGACCGTCAACTCACTGTTCCTTACTGTTCATCAGTTATGTTTCAAATTAATACATATATATGAATTATCTACAATTAAGTAAATAGTAGATGGTCTAGAACAATGACAAGTGTCATTTTTTGGTTTCTTTTATTATATAGTACTAGCGGTAAGACCCGTGTGCAAACACGGGTAGTTTCTTAGAAAACCATGCATAACACATATTGATAGAACATATAGATACATGTATAGATATTGTACCAAAATGTGTTATCTATTATAGCTAAAAGACAACTATAAGCACATATAAAAGATGTCTAACAAACTTAATAAAAGATGTCTAAAAGATGTCTAACAAACTTAATAAAATTAATCAGTTACATATGATTATTTCCATTCTCTTATTCAAAAAAGAGAGGATCCACCCATTGACAATGTAAGTACATATAAAAGATGTCTAACAAACTTAATAAAATTCGAATACAACTTAAGTTTTAACAAACATTGACTAAGAACATACGATCACCTGCCTAAACAACACACATCAAACCTCACTCAAGAATTTGTTACGCAACAACATGTCCTTTGCTACATGTTGTGATCTGGTTAAATATGCTACTGGAGACAATGTAACAGCTACTGATCCAACAATCTCCCTATACAACAGATGATACGAAAACCTTTCTTTATTACTGATTTTTATTTCTCATCAACATCTCCCTGATTTGTCCTTTGAATTGTGGTTCAAAGTCTAGGGAGAACATGTCTTCTTCATCATCCCTTTCAAGTTGAAGGTCCAACAAATCTTGGAGATCGTATGCATTCAGATTATATGCACTATCCATTTTAATCTCTTAAACACTACCATCTGATCTGATCAAAGTCAATACTTGGGTTTTTGAGCATGACTTCCACTTTACTATTTTTGGATCAGTTGGTTTTCTTGGGCAAAGAATTATTGAAGATGAGTTTGGTGATTGTGGCCTGCTAACTAAATTTGCAATTGGTTAAGACAAATCAGATGATGAGAGAAGGTTTTTCGAAGTATCGATTTTTAGAGACAGAGCAGCAGTTGTAGGATAGACTGGATTTTGAAAAACTTTTGAATCTTTAGCTCTAACTTCTTCCAGCTTTTTGTAGGTCTCAACTATCTTAAGTTTAGACCATCTGTCAATGGATCTAGCTGGACCATAACCAACAGCCACAAGCTCTGCTCTCATTCTTTTAAACTTTAATGCCTCATCTGAATCCACTGTTTTGACTTTCTTCCAATTAGGTGGAGTTGGCTTTACCAGAGGATCATTGTGCATTTTTGTTATTCTATCGATCTCTTCTCTAAGAGCATCTGCCGACCAGTTTTTGAATTGATCTTCAGTTGCCTTATATGGTTTGTACTTCATAATGTGTGCAACATAAGCATCCCTCAGTTTTATCTGAAGTTCAGGAATTACTGGCCTCTCAGACATGGATTTACTGATGTCTCTAGCATAGTCTTCAAGTTTTACGACTTTGCTAAGCTGAAATGATAAAAACCTCTGGTATGCCCTGTCATCCATTCCTATGCTTTTCTCCCTTGCTATAACCTCAGCCTGTGATACTTTTAATTTCAGGTACTCATCTAAGTTTTGAGGCTTCTTATAGCCATAAAGAGATGGGAAGGATCTTTTAGATGGATCCACTATTGTGAAGAATGATTCAATTTCACCTTTAACAATGACTAACTCCAGCGGATATTGAGCTTCCAGAGGAACGACCGATGGTAGTGTAGCAATTGTAAGAGATGAAGTAGGTTCTCTGGGTGGAAATGACGAGCATGGACTATTTTGAATGGAGGCAGATGATACAGGGATTGCTGATTTAATCTCCTCATCATCTTCTAACACAATATGAGTTTTTCTCTTACGTGTGGAGATGATTTCTGGTGAAGGAGAATGTTTTGGTAGTGAAGATGAATGTATGTGAAATCTTTGTGACGTTGGAGGTGGTTGGATTGTGGTTGGTGTAGTGAAAATGATCATGGCAGATGTTTGACAAACTTCTGCTGATACTTTTGTTATATCAGCATCTATTGACAGAATGGGTGATGATGGTGATGAAGCTATTTTCTCCTTCTTTTGTGGTGGTTTTTTTGGAGAAGGTTTGGATTTAGGTTGAGCAGGGGATACAATTTCTGTAGGATTAGCTTTTGAATCTGGTGGCAACTTTCTCAATGAATCTTTCTCCCCCTTTTTGGCATCATTTTCATTATCATCATCTTACTCAAAGATTGATGTAGAGGTGGAGCCAGTAAGTTTCAACAGATGTTCCTTAATGTTCATAATGTCTGCTTGTGTGTCTTTATACCTGGCATCAACCAAATTTCTGATAAATTCCAAACTGAAATTGCGGTTACTTTCAGCCAAATTCCTCTGAGCTTGAAGGATGGGTTGCATAGAATTCCAAAAATCATTGGCAATTTCCTGTCTGGTAGGTTGACTTTTAAAAAGCTCTATCATCTGCTTAATCAATTCTGTCATTTCAGCAACATCTGTTTCAATGGTAGACACTCTAACCGTCAAATCCTAATAACTTAATTCATCACCTACTTTAATAGGATCATCTGAATTCCCACCTGTAGTGGTTGTATTTGTTTTGATAATAGGAGAAGTATCCATATCATCAGAAATAGATGCCCCTTTTTCTTGGTTCTGGGGACTTCCCACTGAAGCAGAGATTACAACTGTAACCTCATCAGTGGTTGCCTTCAAGGGAGTCTTAATGATGTAACCACTGTCCAACTGATCACCAATGGGTTCAACAGTTGTAGTGGCTGCTCCACTTGAACTATCACCAAGAGTTTCGTAATACTCAACGGGGATAACCTCCTCAACTGTTTGTAGGATACAGATTGAATTGGTTCAGACACAGTCATTTGTTGCGATCTACTCTCAGTAATGTGTGCACTAGAGGAACTGTTTTCTTTCTGAAATTCAATTGCTTCAAACAGAGGCAATATTGTTGATGGAACTTGAGTCGTGGGTTGTGGTGTAGAAAGCGTGACTGCCCTAGGAGAGTGACTTTTAAACATACTTTCATATGAAAGGTCTACTTCTTGCTGTGGTGTCCCTGTGCTTACAACATGATCCTTTTGTGAGGATACGTGAGGAGTTTGGATGGGTTGAGATCTTTCCAACAACTGTGAGGAAGTAGCAGCAGTGGTTTCAAGTGACATTTGTGTTGTCACTGTATTAACCTCTGGGATCTCATCTTCCAGAGGAACCTTTTTATTTTGTTTGGTTTTGGTGGGATTTTTGGATGTGACAGGTTTCTTTTTACATTTTCCTGGTGTGTGTTTCACAACACCGGTTGTGGTGTCATGATCACCAGGAGCAGTTGGCTCAACAACAGAGGTTTGAGCAACAGATGCAGACGCATCTAAAACAGGCTCATCCCCCTTTGTTTCCGTTCTTGTAACTTTTGACTCTTTATCCATAAGTCTAGTAAAAGTTTTAATTGTAAGACTATTTATTTGAAAAGCTACACCTTGTGCAAAATCTGTTTGTGACACTTGTTTTCGTAGGTAGTAGCTTAGAAGTCTTGGATACAACAGAAAAGCATTACTACGAACACCTTTTTTCAAAATTTTCACATTTTTCACATTATTCAACAAATCAGAAAACAGTGCTTGTGATAAATTGTAATCAGATTTTGTTAAAATAGCATAACCCAAATACTAAATGTTTAAAGGTATCTCATTAAATGCGGTGGTCTTGGCTGAGAGACAAGTTAAAAGAGTATGAAACAACAATTTCATTGGCACAGGGAAGTTTGGTTTGTACATAGTAACTTCCTTTAATTGTGCATCATACCCTCTTTCAATGAAGTCTGTATGAAGTTCAGGTTTTTCAAAGTTGGTCTTACCTCCCAACTCGTCCAATGCAAATGTAGTGGAAATTGTAAAGGGAGAAATTCGTACCACACTTTTCCCGACCTTAGATGTGATGGCAACTGGATTATTATCTAGCATTAAACCAAAATTGTCGGAGTGTTTCTGTATGAACCGGAGCATCAGCAGTAAGGATTGATTTGTATTTTGATGACGTTAAAAGGTCAATTATTGAGTGAAAGCTGGTATTTTTGCTGGTTTTCTCGAAGATGGGGAGGTAGTTGTGAGGGTTTTTGATGTTCAGAGACATGATCGGAGAAGAAGGTGATTTGGGGATGAAACAGGTTTTAAGTTGGAGGGTTTTTAATATGTTGGAAACTATTTTTGAGAATTTTGAATTCGATACGGCAGTGGTAGAAGCTCGATTTAGGGATGAAACAACTTTTATATAGAGAGAAAAAGTGAAGGCTGACGTGGCAGTAGTTACAAATATCTGACAGTTAAGATTTGTCCACGTCAGAACCTCTATTGCGACAACCGATGACAGTTATTTGGAAACCTCTGTTAGTCGACTACAGAAGTTGGGAACAGTGTGAGTCAAACAGTCGTTAGATAAACAGAAGTTATGAGAACAGATGATAACTTTCAGCACTTGTTTTATTTTTAGCTAACATCTATCCAACTCAGAACCTCTGTTGGCCCATAGCAAACCTTTGTGTGAAGGGAAGCTTCATTGAAACGACGATGTTGAAACAATGATACTGGAACGATAACATGTAAACAGAAGTTCAAACACATGATATTGGAACGATGATATGTAAATAGAATCAACAAACATTCGAACAAAGAAGCATCTTCAGACATTTATTCATCAGCAAATGCTCTCTTTTGTCAGACTTTAGCTAAAACACACCTTTTACAACAGCAAATATCGACTCTTTGTAATTAGGTCTTACCACAAATTCTTCCAAAAAACTGTTATTGATGAACAAATAAATGTCTGAAGATGCAAAACCTCTGTTGAGCATTTTAAGATTGAATATCATCTGTTGTTCGTTAACATCTGTTGGCCCATAGCAGACCTTTGCATCTTCAAACATTTATTCATCAGCAGATGCTCTCTTTTGTCAGACTTTAGCTTCAACACACCTTTTACAACAGCAAATATCGACTCTTTGTAATTAGGTCTTACCGCAAATTCTTCCAAAAAACTGTTATTGATGAACAAATATTCTAGACGTTACACATCAACATCAATATCAGTCTGCAATCCTTAGATGTTATTCAAAATTATATAATAATACTTAGGAATGACTGAAATAATTAAAATGAAGATTCGACAACAAAGACTAATTGTCGCAACCCCCGACCCCTGCCTCGGGAGGCGGGCGACCGCGACCTACTCAGAGATGGTGGTATTGGTGTTTATCATTATTTGGCAGCGGAATTTTCATCAGGACGGTAGTTAGGAAAGATTTTATCAGAGTAAAACACCACATTTTATATTTCTAAACAAATTGGTATAAAACCCAAGTTTTCATTACACACATGTTTATAGGGATAAACCCTAATTTATTGAATAAAACATCTTTCTTTATTTAGGTAACTTTTATAGCCATATTTTCCAAGCCATCAGTGCTCTCCAGCAGGCTTCTATTTTGGCTTTCACATTTTGTTACCTGAAACGCGTTTAAAAACATTTTGTCAGCGGGAAATACTGGTGAGTGAATCCTAATTTAATTAAAACAGATTTTATCCTTGTACAGTGTTGAGGGCAATCAGCAATTACATTTGTTTATTTATTCTACCTTAATTACCACCCAAGGTACTATCGACCCGACTTGTGGTCATGTTACTACTCACAGTGTAGTAACAAATTTTGTATACAAAACCCCAACATACCGACGATAATTGTAGAATTACAAATACTCAATCACTGTTAATTATAATGTAAAACAATTGAAGTTTTGTAAAAACAGTTTGCAAAAAGGTTTACAAAAAGGAGATTACTCACATTGCTACTTTAGGGTTTTCCTGTGATTTTCCTGGTTATAATCTATTAATTAAACAATGCATAAGTGTTAGTATAATAACCCAATATTTAAATTAGTTATACCCTCCCCGAGATAGAACTCCAACGACTACGTCGGGCAGAGCCTCGACAGCCGTTACGGAGCACTAGATCAATCGGGCAGCGTATCTAATACGTAACAGGGGGTTATGATACTTACAACGAGGCAAAACTTCGTTAATTAGGGGGGTATAATGCCCGAGTATTACTTATACACTATAGAAATTGAGAGAGTTTTGAGAATTTTGAACGGTTTCGACTAACTGCCAATTCCATCTATTTATAGGGTCTGATCCAGACTTCCTCGCGGTCGGCGTAAATCACATAAGGGGCCTTCGCGCCCGCGACATAGGGTACGTAGGTCCTAGCTTTGATTTGTCATAGACTAGCTTCGACACGGATTGGGACACGTGGCAGCTCAGGGGCTGGCCTGGTGGTCGAGCTGTTGCGCCCCGCGTAACCCGAAGGCAAAGCCTTCGCGGCCCGCGAGCGACCTTTAGATTTTGGCTTTATTTTATTTTTGCAAAATTAAAGGTATACAGGGTCAAATTTCGTATACGGGCTGTATTTTAGGACGTATAGGGATGCTATAAATATTTTAAGGGTGTCAGAAATATTTTAGGAGGGTTGTTATATTAATAGTATTAAAATTTATTCATTTATTCAACAGTGGTAAATCAACAGTCGTTAGCATAGACAGTTGTTTCATAAAATGCAACAACAGAGATTCATAAGATTAAAATTTATTCGTTTATTCATGACATTAAAAGTCCAATAATTACATATCATAGAGAAAAACTAAGCTCTTAAATCTACCAATAACAGCAAGAATTAAGAGATTTTAGTTTCAACTCCATCGATTGCTGAACCTCTCGATGTATGTCCTTCAGCATCGCCATGAACTCCACGTCTCTATCACCGCACTCTATATTATTGATAACACAAAGTTCACGAATGGCAGTTGAAGGCATCCGCATCAGATTTCTGAAACCTGCTCTCTCGAGAACAGGCCAACTTGCAATCCATCAAAACATCTCTTCAACTCTTGAAGAGTAGCCCTATCTTCATACACCAGTTCATCAATTTGCCTGACAAAACGCTGCTTTAAATCATCTGATTTTGCAGAAGTGAATGACGCCATCTCAATAAACTATATTACTCGACTTTCCTGAAAGTATGATTTCTTCGTAGGAAAACGTGATGAAAAATAGGTGAAGTGGCTATGAGTTTATATACTGAAATATCTAACAGTGAAAGAAATCACACTTAAAGTCATTGTACATTTAATAATCTAATCAATCAAAACGTGTAGATTTAATATAAACATATTAATGTACATTTCAAAACAACAGTCTTTTAATGCAAAAACCTTTTCAAACCACAACTTTTATGGGAAAACTGTAAAATTAAATATCAAGAAACCCAAGGGACAAATTTTCGAACTTCAAAGAACAAAAGCAGATTATCATAATTATAAGTAACCTCTTCATTTACCATGTAGATGCGTTTTTAAAATCTATAAAAGACCAAATATTACTTTTGATTCACAACATCAACAAATTGTCCTACAAATAACTGTCTATAAAAAATTGTTCCAAATCAGAAAATCCAACAAAAAATCTACATGGCAAAGTTCAGCTTCTACCACTGGTCAGACACCAGCGATGTTAAAACACAATTCTCGATGTGGTCACTCAAAGAAAAAAAGAACAGACGAAGAACTAAATAGGAAAGTCGACATAATCAATGACACTAATTACAACAAAACCTGGAACAACATAGCATTGCTCGACGAAGTCCTCCACTCTCCTCCATCAAATTTCCAGAAGAATGCAGAAGAATTTCTGACACAATTACTAAAACAGGATCAGAAAATCTGCAACATGCTAACTGATCTGAAAAACAAAAGAGAGCATGAAATCACATGGAGAAAGGGCAGAGAATACGAAATCCTAGCAGGTGTTAACTCTAGCGTGTAATAGTTTATAAATACTTCAGTAAATTTCTATTTTTCTATGTAATAGTTTAATTTAATAATCTCAACATGCATCTTAACATATTCTAAAATGTCAGTGTCAATAAAAACTCTCAACATCATCAACACTTGTTTGTTCATAATCATTTTAAACTACAGGTAATCAAAATAAGAAACAAACCTAAAATGCAAAGGTCTCCTCTCAACTGGTGTAGCACATCTAACTTTTCACGATATTGCACCAATCTATACTCTGTATAAAAGAAGAAAATCACGCTGACATAAGAAAAGCTGACTTTCGATTTAACGAAAATCGAACAATGCCTCTCTCCCATCAAAGAAGGTAGCACATGCAACTTTTCACGATGTTGCAACAATGATACTGCAACATCGATGTTGAAAGGTTGATGTGTGAAGGGAAGCTTCATTAAAACGATGATGTTGGAACAATGATACTGGAACGATAACATGTAAACAGAAGTTCAAACACATGATATTGGAACGATGATATGTAAACATAATCAACAAACATTCGAACAAACAAGTATAATCAGAGATTAGCCGGCTGAATCACGAGAAATATGCATTTGAGAGAGAGAGATAGAGAGATACGCTCGCAGATATGAGCGAGAGAGATATAGTTGAAATTTGAATGTGGAGCCAGATTCATATTTCTTATTTATAGGATTCAAATATATGGTTTGAATTTTGAATTTTGAAGCTGGAGCCCGAATTTTGAATTTTGAAGCTGGAGCCCGAATTTTGAATTTTGAAGCTGGAGCCCGAATTTTGAATTTGGACAGAGGTTACTTTGGGAACTGAGGTTTGATTGTAAGGTGAAGGGCAGAGGTATCAATAGAATTTTAAATGATTTTATATATTAGGCTTTATGATGTAGAAATGACATAAGAAAAGCATTGTTGGACAACCTCTCTGGCTAACACATCAGCTTTCCTTATGTCATTGTGATTTCTCCTTTTATAGAAAGTATAGATAGATAGATTAAGAGTTAAATGCCTGGTTGGTCCCTGTGGTTTGTAAATATTGCAGACTTGATCCCAGTAGTTTAATAATTACACACGTAATCCCGATGGTTGTAATTTTTGCACTCGGGTGATCCTTATCACTAACCTATGTTAAATATCTCAGTTATTTATGTGTTAAATGACTATATTACCCTTAACAAGTAAAAAAATAAAAAAAAAACATGAGCCCGCCCTCTCATCTTCTTCTTCCTCCTCTCACTTTTTCTCTCTCCCTTCAAATTCATACAAAAAAAAAAAATTGGTACCACCAATCTAATCACGCCATAATCCCCAGTTCATTTGCTTGAAGTCAAAATTGGAGATTCAACTTAGAATCAACTACAAATATCTACAGAAATTAAATCAAACCGCAAAACGTATATGAATCAAATCAAGAGCTAGTGAATTTGGAAAAATTAAAAGATAGAGAACGACTTGAACCCAACCAGCAAAAAGTTGATTCTGGCGAATACATGAATACCCATTTCTCATAAAATCTAACAAAATCAGAGATGAAAGTAACGAAGCGCCCAGGAATCGTGTGATGAAATGCATCATTTTAGTGAAACACAAGTTAAAAAAACCTTGATAGTCATCGTCAAAGCTGACACTTGATGCCGCAACTCCGCAGTTGGAGCCCTAAATCATTGCTCCACATGCAGCCGGCATCATCTTAGCGATGAACTAATAGGCGGATGAAACACTCGACGGTATGCTTTCACCAGCACGATTTGGTACAGAATGTGGAGATGATGTTGTGATTGTTTTGTGTTATGTTGTGGCTGGACAAATTTTATTAGGGTTTTAGAAGTGGTGGTGGTAGTGGGTTTAGAGTAGGGGTGTTCAAAAAACTCGTGGCTCGCAGCTCGCTCGAAACTCACTTGAAAAAAGCTCGGCTCGAAATTGGCTCGGTAATAAATGTGACAACCGGTAATAAACGCTTATAAATTACGCAATTAACAAACGTTTTAGGCGATTATAAATAGTGTTCACGACACGAATTAACTTAATTAGGCTATTGGAATGCATTGGAACGCCTATCTAACTTTACAGTGCGCGTATGTGGGATTGTGAGAAAACTGCTGAGCGTTAAACGATAACGACTGATACCGTACAAACTACTGACAACGCCGACAAATACAAAGTTTATGCGTATAACTTATACTTATGAATGTGGTTTTGTGAAAACATCATGCTTTCGAACGACACAAAACGAAACGTGAACGAAAAACGCGGAAACATTAACGCACCGACAAACAACAACGAAACGGAAGCACCGGACTCGAATTTCGTCTCGATATTAATATATTTTGATATATTTAGTTTCATTTTTAAATTTTATTATCCGTAGTTGAAAACGGATCGCAAAATGAAAACGAAACGATGAATGATACGTCTTACGCAATTTAACGCACCGACAACTTACGCGATTAATGTCGATTACCGACATCCATTTTACGAAGTTTTGACTCTAAAATTATATTCTACGACATTTTTTCGACGATCGGGTTCGAAACGGGTGGTGAAAACGTATCGGGCCGCGCGAAATGGGCTTGTGGGCCTGGGGCCCAAGCCCACTAAAGAACCCTAGTATATAAATCATGTTTTCAAGATTGAAACCCTCATTTCCCCTAATCCTTTTCAATCGACACCCCCGTCATCACTTTCATTTCCCTGCAACTTATTTTGGAGAAACCCTAATCCCTCAATTTCCATCTCTATGCACATAATGTCTCACCTCTCATCTTCAATATTGAAACACTAACCTCATTTCTCTCAAAACATGGCAGCCACACAAGATCCACTCTCTGTTTCTCTTGTCTACTCGCCGGCCGGAACACTTACACCCCCCTTCTTCTCTGGTTAGCCGCACCCCTTCCTCTCCCTCACTTCATCATAAAGATTCGACCACGGATCTAATGTTTCAGCGCCGATTCAGAGCAGCCAAACCCACCCGACCACCCCCTTGCTCTCCCTGAACACCGTCGGGCGACGACACTGGATGCGCCACCGCGGCGGCGGCGGCGTGGCTTCTCGACGGCGACGAAGAGAGAGGGAGGCATGAAGCTCGAAACGAGTCAAGCCTTATCGAGCCCAAGCTCGAGCCTCACTTGTGAAGCTCGTTAGGCTCGTCGAGCCTTATCGAGCCTTAGTATAAACGAGCCGAGTCGAGCCGAGCTTATTTAAATTTGTTTACAAGCCGACCTCGAACCTAAAAATAAGCTTATTTAGTAAACGAGCCCGAGCTTCACTTATCGAGTTCGCGAGCTTAAAAAGTTTAATATTTATATTACTTTTATTTAATATACAAATTAATAGATAATAAACGAGCCGAGCCTGAGCCGAGCTCGAGCTCGAGCTTGAGAAAATACAAACGAGCCTAGCTCGAGCTTTGAAAAGAAAGCTTGAATCGAGCCATGCTCTCATAAGTTAATCGACCTCGAGCTCGGGCTCGGCTCGTTTGCACCCCTAGTTGCATCTTAAAAGGATAGTTGTTTTTGGATAAATTTATTAGTATGATAGATGTAGTTATTATTCTTCTTGTATTTTAAATATATTAAATAAATAAATTATTTGTTAGGCAAGAAAATCATTCCCTCCACCCTCGTTATGAAAATGCTCAATATTTGTTTCAATTATTAAGATAAAGTTTCTAACCTAGTAATTAATATAAATAAGAAAATCGTTCCCTCCACCCTCGTTATGAAAATGCTCGATATTTGTTTCAATTATTAAAATATAATTTCTAACCTAGTAATTTATATAAATAAATAATAAGATAATTTATGAAACTTTATCCGTAATTTGTTAAATGTTTGAAACAAATATTAAATTTAATAATTTAAATTAAATAATAATTATCTACAATTAAGTAAGAGTAGATAGTCTAGAATAATAACCTAGTAATTAATATAAAATCTACAATTAAGTAAGAGTAGATGGTCTAGAATAATAACCTAGTAATTAATATAAATAAATAATAAGATAATTATTGAAACTTTATCCGTAATTTCTTAAATGTTTGAAACATATATTAAATTTAATAATTTAAATTAAATAATAATTATCAACAATTAAGTAATAATAGATGGTCTAGAACAATGACAAGTGTCCTTTTATTGGTTTCTTTTATTATATAGTATAGATAGATAGATTAAGAGTTAAATGCCTGGTTGGTCCCTGTGGTTTGCAAATATTGCAGACTTGATCCCAGTGGTTTAATAATTACACACGTGATCCCGATGGTTGTAATTTTTGCACTCGGGTGATCCTTATCACTAACCTATGTTAAATATCTCAGTTAGTTATGTGTTAAATGACTATATTACCCTTAACAAGTAAAAAAAAACATGAGGCCGCCCTCTCATCTTCTTCTTCATCCTCTCACATTTTTTCTCTCCCTTCAAATTCATAGCAAAAAAAAAAAAAAGAAAAAAAATTGGTACCACCAATCTAATCACGCCATAATCCCAGTTCATTTGCTTGAAGTCAAAATTGGAGATTCAACTTAGAATCAACTACAAATATCTACAGAAATTAAATCAAATCGCAAAACGTATATGAATCAAATCAAGAGCTAGTGAATTTGGAAAAATTAAAAGACAGAGAACGACTTGAACCCAACCAGCAAAAAGTTGATTCTGGTGAACACATGAATACCCATTTCTCATAAAATCCAACAAAATCAGAGATGAAAGTAACGAAGCGCCCATGAATCGTGTGATGAAATGCGTCATTTTAGTGAAATACAAGTTAAAAAAACCTTGATAGTCATCGTCAAAGCTGATGCTTGACGCCGCAACTCCGCAGTTGGAGCCCTAAATCATTTCTCCACATGCAGCCGGCATCATCTTAGCGATGAACTAATAGGCGGATGAAACACTCGGCGGTATGCTTTCACCAGCACGATTTGGTACAGAATGTGGAGATGATGTTGTGATTGTTTTGTGTTATGTTGTGGCTGGACAAATTTTATTAGGGTTTTAGAAGTGGTGGTGGTAGTGGGTTTAGAGTAGGGTGTTCAAAAAACTCGTGGCTCGCAGCTCGCTCGAAACTCACTTGAAAAAAGCTCGGCTCGAAATTTGCACGGTTGTAAATGTGACAACCGGTAATAAACGCCTCTTAATTACACAATTAACAAACATTTTAGGTGATGATAAATAGTGTTTAAGACACGAATTAACTTAATTAGGCTATTGGAATGCCTAGGAACGCCTATCTAACTTTATAGTGCGTGTATGTGGGATTGTGAGAAAACTGCTGAGCGTTAAACAATAACGAACTGATACCGTACAAACTACTGACAACGCTGACAAATACAAAGTTTATGTGTATAACTTATACTTATGAATGTGGTTTTGTTAGAACATCATGCTTTCGAACGACACAAAACGCAAACGTGAACGAAAAACACGGAAACAGTAACACACCGACAAACAACGACAAAACGGAAGCACCAGACTCGAATTTCGTCTCGATATTAATATATTTTGATATATTTAGTTTTGTTTTTAAGTTATTATCCGTAGTTGAAAACGGATCGCAAAATGGACACGAAACGCCGAACGAAACGTTTTACGCAATTTAACGCACCGACAACTTACGCGATTAATATCGATTGCCGACATCCATTTTACAAAGTTTTGACTCTAAAATGATATTCTACGACATTTTTTCAACGATCGGGTTCGAAAACGGGCCGTGAAAATGTATCGGGCCGCGCGAAACGGGCTTGTGGGCCTGGGGCCCAAGCCCACTAAAGAACCCTAGTATATAAATCATGTTTCCAAGATTGAAACCCTAGTTTCCCCTAATCCTTTTCAGCCGACACACCCCTCATAACTTTCATTTCCACGTCTCTATCACCGCACTCTATATTATTAACAACACAAAGTTCACGAACGGCAGTTGAAGTCATCCGCATCAGATTTCTGAAACCTGCTCTCTCGTGAACAGGCCAACTTGCAATCCATCAAAACATCTCTTCAACTCTTGAAGAGTAGCCCTATCTTCATACACCAGTTCATCAATTTGCCTGACAAAACGCTGCTTTAAATCATCTGCTTTTGCAGAAGTGAATGACGCCATCTCAATAAACTATATTACTCGACTTTCCTGAAAGTATGATTTCTTCGTAGGAAAACGTGATGAAAAATAGGTGAAGTGGCTATGAGTTTATATTCTGAAATATCTAACAGTGAAAGAAATCACACTTAAAGTCATTGTACATTTAATAATCTAATCCATCAAAACGTGTAGATTTAATATAAACATATTAATATACATTTCAAAACAACAGTCTTTTAATGCAAAAACCTTTTCAAACCACAACTTTTATGGGAAAACTGTAAAATTAAATATCAAGAAACCCAAGGGACAAATTTTCGAACTTCAAAGAACAAAAGCAGATTATCATAATTATAAGTAACCTCTTCATTTACCATGTAGATGCGTTTTTAAAATCTATAAAAGACCAAATATTACTTTTGATTCACAACATCAACAAATTGTCCTACAAATAACTGTCTATAAAAAATTGTTCCAAATCAGAAAATCCAACAAAAAATCTACATGGCAAAGTTCAGCTTCTACCACTGGTCAGACACGAGCGATGTTAAAACACAATTCTCGATGTGGTCACTCAAAGAAAAAAAGAACAGACGAAGAACTAAATAGGAAAGTCGACATAATCAATGACACTAATTACAACAAAACCTGGAACAGCATAGCATTGCTCGACGAAGTCCTCCACTCTCCTCCATCAGATTTCCAGAAGAATGCAGAAGAATTTCTGACACAATTACTAAAACAGGATCAGAAAATCTGCAACATGCTAACTGATCTGAAAAACAAAAGAGAGCATGAAATCACATGGAGAAAGGGCAGAGAATACGAAATCCTAGCAGGTTTTAACTCTAGCGTGTAATAGTTTATAAATACTTCAGTAAATTTCTATTTTTCTATGTAATAGTTTAATTTAATAATCTCAACATGCATCTTAACATATTCTAAAATGTCAGTGTCAATAAAAACTCTCAACATCATCAACACTTGTTTGTTCATAATCATTTTAAACTACAGGTAATCAAAATAAGAAACAAACCTAAAATGCAAAGGTCTCCTCTCAACTGGTGTAGCACATCTAACTTTTCACGATATTGCACCAATCTATACTCTGTATAAAAGAAGAAAATCACGCTGACATAAGAAAAGCTGACTTTCGATTTAACGAAAATCGAACAATGCCTCTCTCCCATCAAAGAAGGTAGCACATGCAACTTTTCACGATGTTGCAACAATGATACTGCAACATCGATGCTGAAAGGTTGATGTGTGAAGGGAAGCTTCATTAAAACGATGATGTTGGAACAATGATACTGGAACGATAACATGTAAACAGAAGTTCAAACACATGATATTGGAACGATGATATGTAAACATAATCAACAAACATTCGAACAAACAAGTATAATCAGAGATTAGCCGGCTGAATCACGAGAAATATGCATTTGAGAGAGAGAGATAGAGAGATACGCTCGCAGATATGTGCGAGAGAGATATAGTTGAAATTTGAATGTGGAGCCAGATTCATATTTCTTATTTATAGGATTCAAATATATGGTTTGAATTTTGAATTTTGAAGCTGGAGCCCGAATTTTGAATTTTGAAGCTGGAGCCCGAATTTTGAATTTTGAAGCTGGAGCCCGAATTTTGAATTTGGACAGAGGTTACTTTGGGAACTGAGGTTTGATTGTAAGGTGAAGGGCAGAGGTATCAATAGAATTTTAAATGATTTTATATATTAGGTTTTATGATGTAGAAATGACCTAAGAAAAGCATTGTTGGACAGCCTCTCTGGCTAACACATCAGCTTTCCTTATGTCATTGTGATTTCTCCTTTTATAGAAAGTATAGATAGATAGATTAAGAGTTAAATGCCTGGTTGGTCCCTGTGGTTTGTAAATATTGCAGACTTGATCCCAGTAGTTTAATAATTACACACGTAATCCCGATGGTTGTAATTTTTGCACTCGGGTGATCCTTATCACTAACCTATGTTAAATATCTCAGTTAGTTATGTGTTAAATGACTATATTACCCTTAACAAGTAAAAAAATAAAAAAAAACATGAGCCCGCCCTCTCATCTTCTTCTTCCTCCTCTCACTTTTTCTCTCTCCCTTCAAATTCATACAAAAAAAAAAAGAAAAAAAATTGGTACCACCAATCTAATCACGCCGTAATCCCCAGTTCATTTGCTTGAAGTCAAAATTGGAGATTCAACTTAGAATCAACTACAAATATCTACAGAAATTAAATCAAACCGCAAAACGTATATGAATCAAATCAAGAGCTTGTGAATTTGGAAAAATTAAAAGATAGAGAACGACTTGAACCCAACCAGCAAAAAGTTGATTCTGGCGAATACATGAATACCCATTTCTCATAAAATCTAACAAAATCAGAGATGAAAGTAACGAAGCGCCCAGGAATCGTGTGATGAAATGCATCGTTTTAGTGAAACACAAGTTAAAAAAACCTTGATAGTCATCGTCAAAGCTGACACTTGATGCCGCAACTCCGCAGTTGGAGCCCTAAATCATTGCTCCACATGCAGCCGGCATCATCTTAGCGATGAACTAATAGGCGGATGAAACACTCGGCGGTATGCTTTCACCAGCACGATTTGGTACAGAATGTGGAGATGATGTTGTGATTGTTTTGTGTTATGTTGTGGCTGGACAAATTTTATTAGGGTTTTAGA
Organism: Helianthus tuberosus; assembly: GCA_030545235.1. Taxonomy (NCBI): domain Eukaryota; kingdom Viridiplantae; phylum Streptophyta; class Magnoliopsida; order Asterales; family Asteraceae; genus Helianthus; species Helianthus tuberosus. The sequence continues at coordinate 28,991 of JARYGA010056260.1, forward strand.
AGTGGTGGTGGTAGTGGGTTTAGAGTAGGGGTGTTCAAAAAACTCGTGGCTCGCAGCTCGCTCGAAACTCACTTGAAAAAAGCTCGGCTCGAAATTGGCTCGGTAATAAATGTGACAACCGGTAATAAACGCTTATAAATTACGCAATTAACAAACGTTTTAGGCGATTATAAATAGTGTTCACGACACGAATTAACTTAATTAGGCTATTGGAATGCATTGGAACGCCTATCTAACTTTATAGTGCGCGTATGTGGGATTGTGAGAAAACTGCTGAGCGTTAAACGATAACGACTGATACCGTACAAACTACTGACAACGCCAACAAATACAAAGTTTATGCGTATAACTTATACTTATGAATGTGGTTTTGTGAAAACATCATGCTTTCGAACGACACAAAACGAAACGTGAACGAAAAACGCGGAAACATTAACGCACCGACAAACAACAACGAAACGGAAGCACCGGACTCGAATTTCGTCTCGATATTAATATATTTTGATATATTTAGTTTCATTTTTAAATTTTATTATCCGTAGTTGAAAACGGATCGCAAAATGAAAACGAAACGATGAATGATACGTCTTACGCAATTTAACGCACCGACAAGTTACGCGATTAATGTTTACCGACATCCATTTTACGAAGTTTTGACTCTAAAATTATATTCTACGACATTTTTTCGACGATCGGGTTCGAAACGGGTGGTGAAAACGTATCGGGCCGCGCGAAATGGGCTTGTGGACCTGGGGCCCAAGCCCACTAAAGAACCCTAGTATATAAATCATGTTTTCAAGATTGAAACCCTCATTTCCCCTAATCCTTTTCAACCGACACCCCCGTCATCACTTTCATTTCCCTGCAACTTATTTTGGAGAAACCCTAATCCCTCAATTTCCATCTCTATGCACATAATGTCTCACCTCTCATCTTCAATATTGAAACACTAACCTCATTTCTCTCAAAACATGGCAGCCACACAAGATCCACTCTCTGTTTCTCTTGTCTACTCGCCGGCCGGAACACTTACACCCCCTTCTTCTCTGGTTAGCCGCACCCCTTCCTCTCCCTCACTTCATCATAAAGATTCGACCACGGATCTGATGTTTCAGCGCCGATTCAGAGCAGCCAAACCCACCCGACCACCCCCTTGCTCTCCCTGAACACCGTCGGGCGACGACACTGGATGCGCCACCGCGGCGGCGGCGGCGTGGCTTCTCGACGGCGACGAAGAGAGAGGGAGGCAGGAAGCTCGAAACGAGTCAAGCCTTATCGAGCCCAAGCTCGAGCCTCACTTGTGAAGCTCGTTAGGCTCGTCGAGCCTTATCGAGCCTTAGTATAAACGAGCCGAGTCGAGCCGAGCTTATTTAAATTTGTTTACAAGCCGACCTCGAACCTAAAAATAAGCTTATTTAGTAAACGAGCCCGAGCTTCACTTATCGAGTTCGCGAGCTTAAAAAGTTTAATACTTATATTACTTTTATTTAATATACAAATTAATAGATAATAAACGAGCCGAGCCTGAGCCGAGCTCGAGCTTGAGAAAATACAAACGAGCCTAGCTCGAGCTTTGAAAAGAGAGCTTGAATCGAGCCATGCTCTCATAAGTTAATCGACCTCGAGCTCGGGCTCGGCTCGTTTGCACCCCTAGTTGCATCTTAAAAGGATAGTTGTTTTTGGATAAATTTATTAGTATGATAGATGTAGTTATTATTCTTCTTGTATTTTAAATATATTAAATAAATAAATTATTTGTTAGGCAAGAAAATCATTCCCTCCACCCTCGTTATGAAAATGCTCAATATTTGTTTCAATTATTAAGATAAAGTTTCTAACCTAGTAATTAATATAAATAAGAAAATCGTTCCCTCCACCCTCGTTATGAAAATGCTCGATATTTGTTTCAATTATTAAAATATAATTTCTAACCTAGTAATTTATATAAATAAATAATAAGATAATTTATGAAACTTTATCCGTAATTTGTTAAATGTTTGAAACAAATATTAAATTTAATAATTTAAATTAAATAATAATTATCTACAATTAAGTAAGAGTAGATAGTCTAGAATAATAACCTAGTAATTAATATAAAATCTACAATTAAGTAAGAGTAGATGGTCTAGAATAATAACCTAGTAATTAATATAAATAAATAATAAGATAATTATTGAAACTTTATCCGTAATTTCTTAAATGTTTGAAACATATATTAAATTTAATAATTTAAAGTAAATAATAATTATCAACAATTAAGTAATAATAGATGGTCTAGAACAATGACAAGTGTCCTTTTATTGGTTTCTTTTATTATATAGTATAGATAGATAGATTAAGAGTTAAATGCCTGGTTGGTCCCTGTGGTTTGCAAAATATTGCAGACTTGATCCCAGTGGTTTAATAATTACACACGTGATCCCGATGGTTGTAATTTTTGCACTCGGGTGATCCTTATCACTAACCTATGTTAAATATCTCAGTTAGTTATGTGTTAAATGACTATATTACCCTTAACAAGTAAAAAAACATGAGCCCGCCCTCTCATCTTCTTCTTCATCCTCTCACATTTTCTCTCTCCCTTCAAATTCATAGCAAAAAAAAAAAAATTGGTACCACCAATCTAATCACGCCATAATCCCCAGTTCATTTGCTTGAAGTCAAAATTGGAGATTCAACTTAGAATCAACTACAAATATCTACAGAAATTAAATCAAATCGCAAAACGTATATGAATCAAATCAAGAGCTAGTGAATTTGGAAAAATTAAAAGACAGAGAACGACTTGAACCCAACCAGCAAAAAGTTGATTCTGGTGAACACATGAATACCCATTTCTCATAAAATCCAACAAAATCAGAGATGAAAGTAACGAAGCGCCCATGAATCGTGTGATGAAATGCGTCATTTTAGTGAAACACAAGTTAAAAGAACCTTGATAGTCATCGTCAAAGCTGATGCTTGACGCCGCAACTCCGCAGTTGGAGCCCTAAATCATTGCTCCACATGCAGCCGGCATCATCTTAGCGATGAACTAATAGGCGGATGAAACACTCGGCGGTATGCTTTCACCAGCACGATTTGGTACAGAATGTGGAGATGATGTTGTGATTGTTTTGTGTTATGTTGTGGCTGGACAAATTTTATTAGGGTTTTAGAAGTGGTGGTGGTAGTGGGTTTAGAGTAGGGGTGTTCAAAAAACTCGTGGCTCGCAGCTCGCTCGAAACTCACTTGAAAAAAGCTCGGCTCGAAATTTGCACGGTTGTAAATGTGACAACTGGTAATAAACGCCTCTTAATTACACAATTAACAAACATTTTAGGTGATGATAAATAGTGTTTAAGACACGAATTAACTTAATTAGGCTATTGGAATGCCTAGGAACGCCTATCTAACTTTATAGTGCGCGTATGTGGGATTGTGAGAAAACTGCTGAGCGTTAAACAATAACGAACTGATACCGTACAAACTACTGACAACGCTGACAAATACAAAGTTTATGTGTATAACTTATACTTATGAATGTGGTTTTGTTAGAACATCATGCTTTCGAACGACACAAAACGCAAACGTGAACGAAAAACACGGAAACAGTAACACACCGACAAACAACGACAAAACGGAAGCACCAGACTCGAATTTCGTCTCGATATTAATATATTTTGATATATTTAGTTTTGTTTTTAAGTTATTATCCGTAGTTGAAAACGGATTGCAAAATGGACACGAAACGCCGAACGAAACGTTTTACGCAATTTAATGCACCGACAACTTACGCGATTAATATCGATTGCCGACATCCATTTTACAAAGTTTTGACTCTAAAATGATATTCTACGACATTTTTTCAACGATCGGGTTCGAAAACGGGCCGTGAAAATGTATCGGGCCGCGCAAAACGGGCTTGTGGGCCTGGGGCCCAAGCCCACTAAAGAACCCTAGTATATAAATCATGTTTCCAAGATTGAAACCCTAGTTTCCCCTAATCCTTTTCAGCCGACACACCCCTCATAACTTTCATTTCCCTGCAACTTATTTTGGAGAAACCCTAATCCCTCAATTTCCATCTCTATGCACACAATGTCTCACCTCTCATCTTCAATATTGAAACACTAACCTCATTTCTCTCAAAACATGGCAGCCACACAAGATCCACTCTCTGTTTCTCTCGTCTACTCGCTGGCCGGAACACTTACACCCCCTTCTTCTCTGGTGAGCCGCACCCCTTCCTCTCCCTCTCTTCATCATAAAGATTTGACCACGGATCGGATGTTTCAGCGCCGATTCCAAGCGGCCAAACCCACCCGAACACCCCTTGCTCTCCCTGAACACCGTCAGGCGACGACAATGGAGGCGCCGCCGCGGCGGCGACGGCATGGCTTGTCGACGGCGATGAAGAAAGAGGGAGGCAGGAAGGAAGGAGAGAGAGAGCTGATCGAGATCGGAGAACCCGAGAGATGAACGACGGCGACATCAGGGGTTTCCGATGGGTGGAGCTCCGGTGAGCCTCTTTCATTTTTCTTAACTGATCTTTCTCTTTTCTTTCTTTCACCTGGTAATAATGTTCCGCTGATATAATTTTTTTCGGTGATGTTATCGATGATGACGATGATGATCGTCACTTGTGTTGATGATGATCATGGTGTCGATGGTAAGGGTGGTGCTTGGCTGATGACGGTAGTAGCGGTGGTGGTTATGTTTCGGGTAATGTTTAAGTCAAGATTCAAGACTTGGTTAAAGTTTTGGGTGTCGTGGTTCAATTATTTTTGGCTCGGGTCGTGATGCGGGTCAACTCGGTGTTCGAGTCAACTCAGTTGAACGAGTTAGTCAACTCAGGCAATGCGGGCCAACTCAGTGGTCCGGGTTAACTCAGTTCGAGTCCCGGTTGACTCGGTCAACACCGAGAGTCAACTCAGACAAATTTGGTCAAATGGTCAAAGGCAGTCAACTGGCTTCGGTTCGGGTCAGCGCAAGTCGAGATCAGTCAAAGGCAGCCAAAACCCGGTCAACTCAGGACCCGGTAATGTTTAAACGCAACGAGTTATTTCTTTTACGATGTTTTTTTGTCTACGCGAACTGAGCTTGAACCGCCGTACTCTAGTTTATTTATTTTAGTGTTCGTTGTATTTTGCGAAAGATATATATAATTGTGATTGGTTTATTGTTGAGTTTGACAAAATACGACGACTTTTATTGTCGTGTTATTCGAAAAACAGGTCCGTTTTTCATAAAATTCGTAATACGAAATGTATTCATAACACAAAAACGACATCGAACGAGATTGAGGTATTTTTATAAAATAAATATAAGAGTATATTTATTTTGGCGACGCCTTACGACTTACAAAACGAGTTTATAACATTTCGACAAAAGTGATTACATATAACAAAACACCGAAACTTATTTCGTATAAACATAATTTCTTATGTTTAATCCAAACATCTATTATTCGACGATTGTTTAAAATAAATGATATATTTATTGACAACGTTTACGACTTGAAAGTTTATAAGATAAATATAATTATTTATATTTATTTCAGACGTCGATAATTCGAATACTTTCGATTACTTTTATAAAATAAATGTAAGTGTTTACATTTATCTCAAACGCTGATAATTTCGAATAATTTTACAAAATAAATATAATTATTTATATTTATTTTCAAACGCCTAAACGACATACAATATTTTACCGTAAGATTATAACAAACGGTATTTATTTACGTCTTACGATAACTACGAAGAGTCGTACTACTGTTTCATCTACGCCTTCTATTCGCGACTACTAGCACAACTTCATAAGTATTATATTTATATATATAAATATATATCCTAAATCCTTCGGAAAACTAAATCGTTTCCATGACTTAGTTTTATCCCGATTATAAACGGGATCAAATAACCATTGATCGGTTATTCTAAGTCAAACTAACAGCACCTTCGTGGAGTCGTTTTATTTACGACTCGGTAGAGCTCGGACACGTAGTTTAACTACGTTTAAATTAGAAAACTGATAAGTTATTCCCTGTTAGGAATGCTGTAGTTGCACGCTAGCTAATTCACGTTCTTGGAACGATACTACGGAATCATGTTAAGCTAGCTTTGCACGGGAATGTCAAGGTGAGTTCATAACCCCCACTTTTTACTGTTCTACATTTTTATAAATGTTTTCGGGGGTGGAAAGACATGCAAGTTTTGCAAAAACACAATGTTTCGATAAACGAAAATCACATATTCCTAAACCATTTCGCAACAGGATTTCAGCAACCTCAAATGGGTTACGAAGAGTTCATGCTAAACTTACCGGTTCTTATAACAATACAAGGTTTTCGAAACATGCACGAGTTTTCATAACGTGGGCAAAGGCCCAATGACACAAGGACTGGATGGTCCACTAGGGCAAAGGCCCAATGACGTGGGCAAAGGCCCGATGACACAAGGACTGGATGGTCCACTAGGGCAAAGGCCCAATGACACAAGGACTAGATGATCCACTACTCACTAAGGGCCGTAGGGTCTCTAAAACTGTACAGTGAAGTCCTCGCTACTAATTGGAGCTATAAACACCTACTAGTCGGCTGTCTTGAGTAAACGGCTTGGCGAGGCACTTAATAGCACGGGGTGGGTTATAGGCTCATGCGGGCATGTTGTCTTTGTCGTACAGGGACATTGACGGCTATACAATTTATACAAACACAAGGTTTTCAAATGACATGCCAAAGAAAATGATTTTATTACATTCTCTTGACATTACTTAAACCGGTTATCAAAAAGATTTGTTTTAAATCTTTTTCAAAACAAACTATGAACTCGCTCAACTTTATGTTGACTTTTTCGCATGTTCTTTCTAAGGTTGCATTTTGAAAACTATGGAACGGTTGGAATAGGAGAACCCATGGGAATTTGAGTACTTAGCGGGCGTTCGTATTCTAGAAGTCTTAGTTTATTTGCTTCCACTGTGCAATAAAGATACCAGTCTAGTCACGCCAGCTCTGATATTTCGGGGTGTGACAGATTGGTATCAGAGCTATAGGTTTCAACGAATTAGGTTTCTGTAGAGATACCTAGGCTTTAACCTCACTATCCTCCAGGGACTTAAATATCAAGACATGAACACATACAGAACGCCTAGGACTCGAATATGGGTTCCAACCGTTGCCAAGAACAATGAGTCAACTATTTTGATTTTAAACATGCACAAGAGTTGTGTTTGATACACGATACACGTAACGATTACGTACGGTAAGCAAAACCTTGAGAGTTTTGATAACATGCATTTAGGACCTTTAGAAAACTTATGTCGAAATTCATTAAAGGTCCTCACTTAGAAACGATGACTATTAACTCGGGCAAACGCCATTATATTATGTCGTCTATGCTATCTTACTTACCCGAGCAGGTAACCTAAGCGGAACGAAACGCTAGCGCACAAGAATACATGAAACTCAAATTATACATCAATGGATGTTGGAGCACATCACATTCTACGCGGAACGAAACGCTAGTGCACAAGTATACATGAGACTTAAACTATATGTCAGCGGACGTCGAAGTACATCACACACGACTTTCGAGGCAAGGCCTTGGGGAAAACACAAATGGTCATGACAACAACGATGCTAATCCCGTCAGCGGGAGAAACAATAACCGGAATGCGGTACTTTGCCACGTGATCCTGCAAACAACACGAATCATGCCGAGGTACGTTAGAACAAGATTTCACAACAATCGGTGCATAGTCTAAGGAGACTCAAAATTATTGGCGCTGCAAAAGAAGTCACATACCTTTGCAATCCCCCTATTTCATTTATGGCAAATACGCTATGTTCGACATTCCATGGTAATGTCACCTAACAACCAGTAATCACATGAAATTCTAGGTAAAGTCCTCAAATTTCTTTTTGTTGAAATTTTGACTTTTTGCGTATAGTGAGTGGATTCTCACAGTTCTACTCCTCCTAATGGTCATTGTACCACGAGGATTTCTTTATGATAGCGAACACTCATTTGCTTATTTTTTGACAAATTCGTACGCTACACATGCATTGTTTGTTACGCATGTGGTTTCACTTCAAATGGTTGTTTTGTCAACATCTCATATATTATTTCGCTATACTAAATCTTTGCATTGTAGTCTAGACGACCCGTATTATTGCAAAATGTTGACTCCTTGGTATCGATTCAATGGATTTCTTGTAAAACTCATTTTCTTTTGATTGGCATACATGGTTTTTCGTTATGACCATGTCGAAACTTTCTTATTAATACATGAATTCATTGTTGGATTATGTTTCAACCAAGTTCAATTGATTGAACTTGCTCGTAATATATATTCGGTTCAAGATTCCATATGATGGATTGAGGCCATTATATTCGAGATAATCCTAACAAGCACTTCATTTGCTTTGAACCATAACATACTTGTTTGGTCTTCAACTTCATTGAATTGTTTCTTTGATCACGTTCACCTTGTGGTGGCGTTTTTTTTACAAGTTTGAAGCTTGCGCTAATCTCGTTGCTCACCTCATGTACGAATTTAATTATTTATTTGTTTATTGATATTAAATCCTCTTTGTTGATTTATCATATTAAAGCAATCTTAACACAATCGTGTGTTAAGATAATGGTACACAAATTTATGTCATATTTTGGTGTAACTCTTAACGGTTCTTTCTGCATCGATCAAACATTTCGTGATATTTATTGCTCTTTCATTTTCGATCAGAAAACATTGTTTATTTGTTTCATTTTCAATCAAAAATCCTATGAGATTTGTTTGAAACAAACATTCAGGTTTACTTTGTTGAACCTTTCATTTGATTTAAAACACGGTGATGCTTGTTCGGTCACCATTATTGTTGAATTATTTCAATCACTACGACACCTTGTGGCGTCGGTATAAACTTGTTGCTTGGGCCAATCATGATCGAGCATTTCATGCAAAACACGGTGATGCTTGTTCGGTCCCCGCTATTGTTGAATTATTTCAATCACTACGACACCTTGTGGTGTCGGAATGAAATTGTGGCTTGGGCCAATCATGATCGAGCGTTTCATGCAAAACACGGTGAAGCTTGTTCGGTCACCGGTATTGTTGAATTATTTCACTCACTACGACACCTTGTGGCGTCGGTATAAACTTGTGGCTTGTGCTAATTGTGATCGATTGTTTCATGCAAAACCATGTATGCTTTTCGTTTGATTAATCATTTAAGTAGTCTTAATGCAACTATGTATTAAGACGATGATACACCAGGTTCGGTGGTATTTCATTTCGGTGTATCCTTGGAAATAAATAATGCCAACACGTTGATTTTATTCGTTTAATGGTTCATTAATTGACAAATCATTTTTATGATTCCACTTATTCGAGCTTGTTAAATTCGAGTTTCAATTATACAGCAACCAACGCAAGTTTCCCGTTGGTAGTGAACTCTATTGTTTCAAAAATTGATGTGCATATTGTGAACGTCTTTTGAAATTCTATTGGTAGAAATTCCTCTTTTGTTGGATCCCCGTAAACTTACTCACATTGGTGATAGTATCACTACGCTTCGTTCACTTGACCTCGATTTTTGGCCCAAACTCAGTTGAACCGTTGGGTTCTTATTGATGCGGAATGTCTTTACATTCATATAACTCGAATAAGTCTTGATTCGATTACGCGGTCATTCACATTGGTATTATTCGGACTTACCTACAAATAACACAACTCTGAGGAGATAACATTCTCTAAATTTCGAGGATGAAATTTCTGTAACAGGGGGAGAATGTGACAACCGGTAATAAACGCCTCTTAATTACGCAATTAACAAACGTTTTAGGTGATGATAAATAGTGTTTAAGACACGAATTAACTTAATTAGGCTATTGGAAAGCCTAGGAACGCCTATCTAACTTTACAGTGCGCGTATGTGTCGCAACCCCCAACCCCTGCCTCGGGAGGCGGGCGCCGTGGCCTACTCAGAGATGGTGGTATCGGTGTTTATCATTATTTGGCAGCGGAATTTTCATCAGGACCGTAGTTAGGAAATATTTTATCAGAGTAAAACACCACATTTTATATTAATAAACATAATGGGATAAAAACCCATGTTTTCATTACAAACATGTTTATAGAGATACACCCTATTTTGTTGAATAAAACATCTTTCTTTATTAGGTAACTTTTATAGCCACATTTTTCCAAGCCTTCAGTGCTCTCCAGTTGGTTTCTATTTTGGCTTTCATATTTTGTTACCTGAAACACGTTTAAAAATATTTTGTCAGTGGGAAATACTGGTGAGTGAATCCCAATTTAATCAAGACAGGTTTTATCCTTGTACAATATTGAGGGCAATCAGCAATTACATTTGTTTATTATTTTACCTTAATTACCACCCACGGTAATGTCGACCCGACTTGTGGTCATATTACTACTCACAGTGTAGTAACAAATTTTGTATACAAAACCCCAACATACCGACGATAATTGTAGAATTACAAATACTCAATCACTGTTTAATTATAATGTAAAGCATTGAGGTTTTGTAAAATAATTTGCAAAAAGGTTTACAAAAAGGAGATTACTCACATTGCTAGTTTAGACTTTTCCTGATGTTTTCCTAGGTATAATCTAACAATTTAAACAATGCACACGCGTTAGTATAATAACCCAATATTTACATTAGTTATACCCTCCCTGAGACAGAACTCCAACGACTACGTCGGGCATAATCCCGACAGCCGTTACGGATCACTAGATCAATCGGGCAGCGTATCTAATACGTAACCGGGGGTTATAATACTTACAACGAGGCAGGACTTTGTTATTTAGGGGGTATTACGCCCGATATTATATTTGCTATGCAGAATTTTAGAGAGAGATCGAGAGATTGAACGAATGTAAACTGAAGGCCGATTGCATCTATTTATAGTGTCTGTTAGGCACTTTGTCGCGCCCCGCATAAGAGAAGGAGAGGGCCTACACGGCCCGCGAGGTCAGCTAGGGTAGGCCCTAGCTTGTCCGACTCAAACCCTAGACCCAACAAAATGCTGCCACGTGGCAGCACCAGGTGAGGCAGCGTAGCCTATTTGCCGCGCCCTGCATAGCCCGAAGACAAGGTCTTTGCGGCCCGCAAGCGACCTTTTGATTTTGTTTTTATTTTTATTTTATAAAATTAAAGGTATTTAGGGCGGTTATACGTATACGGGGTGGATTTTAAGACATATTGGGATATATTAAATATATTAGGGGTGTCGGAAAATAAAATTTTAGGAGGTTTGTTATATCCTCCCCACCTTAATTTAGAACTCATCCTCGAGGTCTACTGGAATAGGTGTGGATATTTCTTTTGCATTTCTGATTCAAGCTCCCAAGTGTACTCTGGTCCTCTCTTGGAATCCCACTTCACTTCACTTTGACTAGAACTAATATTTTGTGCTTGAGATTCTTGACTTTCATGTCTTCAATTTGTAAAGGCTTTTCTACAAACTCAAGCTTTTCATTTACCTCTATGTCCTTAAGAGGTACTACTAGTAATTCATCAGCTAAGCACTTTTTTGAGATTGCATACATGAAATACATCATGTATTCCTGCCATTTCCTCTGGCAATTGCACCTAATAAGCTACTGGTCCTATTCTTCTAATAATCTCAAATGGTCCAACATACCTGGGGCTTAGCTTTCCCCTTTTGCTGAATCTGACAACTCCCTTCCAAGGAGAGACTTTTAACAATACCTTGTCACCTACTTGAAATTCCAATGGTTTTTGCCTGTTATCAGCATAACTCTTTTGTCGATCGCGTGCTGCTTTTAGTCTTTCCTTGACTTGAATGATCTTGTTTGTGGTTTCTTGTACTATCTCAGGTCCAAACAGTTGCTTTTCTCTAATCTCTGCCTAACAGACTGGAGTTCGGCGAGCTTTCGTCCATAAAGTGATTCGAATGGTGCACCCTTGATATTGCTATGATAGCTGTTATTGTAATAAAATTCTATTAATGGTAAGTGATCGTCCCAATTTCCTCCGAAATCAATTACACAAGCTCTAAGCATATCTTCCATTGTCTGAATTGTTCTTTCGCTTTGTCCGTCCATCTGTGGATGATAAGCAGTGCTTAGATTTAGCTTGGTTCCCATTGCTTTTTGGAAACTTGTCCAAAAATGAGAAGTAAAACAGCTATCTCTATCCAAAACAATAGATAAAGGAATACCGTGTAATGAAACTATTTCATTTACATATAATTTGGCTAACTGTTGCATACTGAATGTTTCCTTCATTGGTAGGAAATGAGCAGACTTGGTTAACCTATCTACAATCACCCAAATTGTATCATTACCTTTTCGTGTTTTGGTTAATTTGGTAACAAAGTCCATTGTTATCAATTCCCATTTCCATACTGGCATTTCCAATTGTTGCAACAAACCTGAGGGTTTTTGATGTTCAGCTTTTACCTGTGAACAAGTTAGGCACTTGGTAACATAAGCTGCTAAATCCTTTTTTCATTCCTATCCACCAGAAATTCTTTCTTAAATCTTGATACATTTTATCACTTCAAGGATGTATCGTATATTTAGACTTATGGGCTTCGTCTAATATTCGGTGGCGTAGGTTTCCTAATTTTGGTATCCACATCCTTTTCTTATGGAATCTCCAAATTCTATCCGTCCCTTGTTCTAATTCCTTAATCATTCCTTTTAATTTTTCATTATCATCCTTAATTACTGATTCTTGTACTTTTGTAATTTGTTCATTTAAATCTATCTGCAGATTTAATTTAAGAGAACGTACTCTTTTTGGCTTTTCGTGATACTTTCTACTTAAAGCATCAGCAACTATGTTGGCCTTTCCTTCATGATACTGGATATTACAATCATAATCACTAAGAAATTCCATCCAGCATCTCTGTCTCATATTTAACTCTTTTTACCCAAAAATGTACCTTAAACTCTTATGATCAGTGAAGACAACAAATTTATTTCCATATAAATAGTGTCTCCAAATCTTAAGGGCAAAAATTATAGCTCCTAACTCTAAATCATGTGTTGTATAATTTTCTTCATGATTCTTAAGTTGTCTAGAAGCGTATGCTATAACCTTTTGGCGTTGCACCAATACACATCCATAACCTAACTTAGAAGCATCACAATAGACTTCGAAGTCTTCAGTTCCTTCTGGTAACGCTAGTATGGGTACGTTGGTTAATCTTTGCTTAAGAATTCTAAAGGCTTCTTCTTGTTTTGGTCCCCATTCAAACTTAACAGATTTACAGGTTAGCTTAGTCAAAGGAATGGCTATTCTAGAAAAATCTCGAATAAACCTTCTATAATAACCGGCCAATCCTAGAAAACTTCTAACCTCTGTTGGTGACTCAGGGGCTTTCCATTTATTAATTGCTTCAATCTTTGTGGAATCTACATGAATTCCTTCATGATTGACTAAATGTCCAAGAAACTGCACTTCTTTTAACCAAAATTCACATTTCAAAAATTTAGCATAGAGCTTTTCTTTTCTCAGTAAGTTTAAAAGTGTATGCAGATGCGCTGCATGTTCCTCTTGACTCTTAGAGTAAATTAGAATATCATTTATAAAGACAATTATGTATTTATCCAAATATGGCTTACATATTCAGTTCATCATGTCCATAAATGCGGCCGGGGCATTGGTTAAACCAAATGGCATGACAGTAAATTCATAATGGCCATACCTTGTTCTGAATGCGGTATTAGGAATGTCCTCTTCCTGTACCTTTAATTGATGATATCCTGAGAGTAAATCAATCTTTGAGAAAAATCGAGCTCCTTTCAATTGATTAAACAGATCATCGATTCTCGGTAATGGGTACCGATTTTTAATCGTGACTTCATGGTAATCAATGCACATACGCATTGACCCGTCTTTCTTTTTGACGAACAAAATTGGCGCTCCTCACGGTGATGAGCTTGGCTGTATGAATCCTTTCTCCAACAGTTCGTCTAACTGTTTCTTTAATTGTTGCATTTCTGCAGGTGCCAAACGGTAAGGTGCTTTGGCAATTGGTGCTGTTCCTGGTAGCAAATGAATTCTGAATTCGACTTCCCTGTCCGGCGGTAGTCCTGGTAATTCTTCTGGGAAATCATATATACTATTGACCCTTTCCTTGCACAACTTGCAGTTTTCATCACAGAGATGAATTTTGTGTGTCTAGTTGGCTTATCTCCTTTAGTTGTGATCTTTTCACCTTTTGGTGAATTTACTTGTATTGACTTTTGATCACATAGAATACTGGCTCTATTGGCTACTAACCAATCCATTCCTAATACAATATCAAATCCTGCCAGATTCATTGGGTAAAGATTTGCAATAAACTTATGGTTTAAAACTTCTATTCTTGCTCCCTGCAAGATTTCAGAAATCTTAATGGTTTTTCCATTTGCTGTTTCTACCAGACACTCTTGTTGAAGTTTAGTTAATGGTTGGTTGAGAAGTTTGCAAAATGAAGTATTAATAAAACTTTGGTTCGCACCAGAGTCAAATAATACTTTAGCAAAAACATCATTAACTAAAAACGTACCGGCGATCACGTCCAGGATCATCTTTGCTTCTTCTGTAGTCAGAACAAATGCCCTAGCATTCTTAGTAGTCTTGTTGTTCATGGCTAGAGCTAGTTTCGGACAATTTGGCTTGATATGTCCTTTTTCTCCACAGTTGAAGCATACCCCATTACTAGGTTTCTTCCTACAATCTTCCTCCTTGTGTCCTGGTATCTTGCAGTAGTTGCAGTAGGTGGAGCATCTTCCAGAATGCTTATTCTTACAGGCTTTGCAGTAAGGTGTAGAGGTAGAACCTATATTTTTCCCACGGTTGGAATTACCGTAGCGAAATTCCTGGGTAAGCCTTTGAGCTAGGTTCCTCCTCTGGTTTTCTTCTTGTGTACGTACCAGTTCATCAGTCAAAGTGTTTGCTAGTTCTATGGCTTCTTCTATAGTTGGTGGTCTAGCTGCCTTGACTACATGTCTAATTTCACCAATTAATCCCCAGATGTAACGGGAGATTAACACTGGTTCTGGTGATGCTAGGGTTGGCACTATTCTAGCATATTCAAAGAATGTAGTAGTGTAACCCTTGTTGTCTACTCTAGTCATTCTAAGGTTTAAGAATTTATTAGCTATCTGCTCTTTTTCATTAGGAGGATAGAATTTCCTTCCCACCATATTCTTAAACTCAATCCATTCCATATTATAAACCCTATCACTTCCCCTAGTCTGGAGGATAGTGTTCCACCATTCTAGAGCTGCATTCTTAAATAGGTTGGAAGCAAACATTATTTTATCTTCTTCTGCGCACTTGCTTATTTTTAAGACTGCTTCCGTCTTTTCTAACCAGCATAGAACTGCAATGGCTCCTTCATTGCCCAAGAATTCCATTGGTTTACAGGACCAGAATTCTTTATAAGAACAACCATAAGACATGGTTCTTCTTCTTTTTGGAATGGGCACTTGAAGTATTGGTCCATTGTTTACGCTGTGATCAGGTTCAGTATGTGTTCGCTTACTTCCGCTATTACTGTTATTATTATCTGCTTCTCTAACATGTTGGATAATAGATGGCAAAGCATCTCTAATTCCTTGAGTTACTATGTGTCGAATGGCACTATTATTTATCTGGTTTTCCTGATTTGCATTGTCGGCCATCTGGATTTTAAACATTTACCAAGTATTAATATCACGAAATAATATTAAATGCGAATAATCACATAACAACACATTGATCCAAAATCGCCGTCATTGCGACTTTTACTCTATTTTATATTATGCATCTCTATCTATTACAAACCATAATTGGAAATGAAATTACAATACTAGTATGCATCAATAACTATCTATCCTAGTTTGGAAAAGCGTTTTTTTTTCAAACATACACACATATATTTATATATTATTATTATTATTATTACTATCACTACTGATAGGGGTTCATCCAGTATTGCATATTGCGCTCGTCATATTTCCAGCCGAGTCTTTCCCATATCTGTCTCATCCTCTCACTTCCTTCTAAGATCTCCTCACCAAAGGTGCGGAGTTCCTGTAGGTTCTCAGTACTCATTGGTGGGGCTGGGGCTGGTATCGGGTCAGGAAACTGGGGCATGGGTTCTTCCTGAGGGTACAGGTTCTCTAGAATCTCACTGATATGTTGGTCATTATCATAATAGGGGTATAGAGGGTCAAGGTCTGGGTAGGGTCCTACTAGATCTTGCATGGGCTCCTCTATTGGGACTGGGTAGCGTTGCTGGTAATCCCTGTGGTCGTCAAACCACAGGTCATAGTCTGGGGGATGGGGTGCTGGTATTCTAGGTATTTCAGCTGGGTCTAGGTCAGGTAGTGGGTTCTAGTCAGCTGGGTCAATCTCTACTTCCATAGATTGTGTTGGGAACAACTGCACTGGCTGTGGTGCTATGAGTTGTTCTAAATTAGGGTCTGCAGCTGTGGTTGCTAGTATGTGGAAGTTTGCCAGTCTCCTATTGATTATATCCTGTGTTTGAACGTTCATTTCCCTATTCGCGACTGCTAAAGCTCGCTGCAGCTGAAGTTTTCCCATCCTCTTTCTACGCTCATGAGCTCCTCTGCTGAACCATCCTCTCTTCTTGGGAGGGAATGGCTCTTCAGATTGTGCTTTGAAAACGAAAATTCCTTCTTCGGTATCAGCTGAATACCCCGAGGGGGTAGACTGTGAAGAGGTTCCTTTGTTCCCAGGAGAGTTGGATAGTTCACGGTAAGTGTCCGAAGGTCCTTGATCACTCATACTGTAAACTAACAAATTGTCAAATAACACAAAATAATAATATACACGTATGCACATAATTGTGTAGATTATTTCCTAACAAAATTTATAATTTCAATGTCAGCAGAACACCTCTTTGGCTGAAATCAGTGGCTAGGCTTTGATACCAACTTCTGTCGCAATCCCCGACCCCTGCCTCAGGAGGCGGGCGGCCGCGGCCTACTCATCGATGGTGGTATCGGTGTTTATCATTATTTGGCAGCGAAATTTTCATCAGGACCGTAGTTAGGAAATATTTTATCAGAGTAAAACACCACATTTTATATTAATAAACATAATGGGATAAAAATCCATGTTTTCATTACAAACATGTTTATAGGGATAAACCCTATTTTGTTGAATAAAACATCTTTCTTTATTAGGTAACTTTTATAGCCACATTTTACCAAGCCTTCAGTGCTCTCCAGCTGGTTTCTATTTTGGCTTTCACAGTTTGTTACCTGAAACGTGTTTAAAAACATTTTGTCAGTGGGAAATACTGGTGAGTGAATCCCAATTTAATCAAGACAGGTTTTATCCTTGTACAGTATTGAGGGCAATCAGCAATTACATTTGTTTATTATTCTACCTTAATTACCACCCACGGTATTGTCGACCCGACTTGTGGTCATATTACTACTCACAGTGTAGTAACAAATTTTGTATACGAAACCACAACATACCAAAGATAATTGTAGAATTACAAATACTCAATCACTGTTTAATTATAATGTAAAGCATTGAGGTTTTGTAAAACAATTTGCAAAAAGGTTTACAAAAAGGAGATTACTCACATTGCTAGTTTAGACTTTTCCTGATGTTTTTCCTGGTTATAATCTAAAAATTTAAACAATGCACACGCGTTAGTATAATAACCCAATATTTACATTAGTTATACCCTCCCCGAGACAGAACTCCAACGACTACGTCGGGCAGAATCCCGACAGCCGTTACAGAGCACTAGACCAATCGGGCAGCGTATCTAATACGTAACTGGGGGTTATAATACTTACAACGAGGCAGAACTTTGTTATTAACGGGGGTATTACGCCCAATATTATATTTGCTATGCAAAATTTTAGAGAGAGATCGAGAGATTGAACGAATGTAAACTGAAGGTCGATTGCATCTATTTATAGTGTCTGTTCTACACTTTGTCGCGCCCCGCGTAAGAGAAGGAGAGGGCCTACGCGGCCCGCGAGGTCAGCTAGGGTAGGCCCTAGCTTGTCCGACTCAATCCCTAGACCCAACACGTTGTTGCCACGTGGCAGCACCAGGTGAGGCAGCGTAGCCTAGTTGTCGCGCCCCGCGTAGCCCGAAGACAATGTCTTCGAGGCCCGCGAGCGACCTTCTGATTTTGCTTTTATTTTTATTTTATAAAATTAAAGGTATTAAGGGCGGTTATACGTATACGGGGCATATTTTAAGACATATTGGGATATTCTAAATATATTAGGGGTGTCGGAAAATAAAATTTTAGGAGGTTTGTTATAGTATGTGGGATTGTGAGAAAACTGCTGAGCATTAAACGATAACGAACTGATACCGTACAAACTTCTGAAAACGCCAACAAATACAAAGTTTAGGTGTATAACTTATACTTATGAATGTGGTTTTGTGAAAACATCATGCTTTCGAACGACACAAAACGCAAACGTGAACGAAAAACGCGGAAACAGTAACGCACCGACAAACAACGACGAAACGGAAGCACCGGACTCGAATTTCGTCTCGATATTAATATATTTTGATATATTTAGTTTTTTTTTAAATTTTATTATCCGTAGTTGAAAACAAATCGCAAAACGGATACGAAACGACGAACGATACGTTTTACGCAATTTAACGCACCGACTAACTTACGCGATTAATATCGATTACCGACATCCATTTTACGAAGTTTTGACTCTAAAATAATATTCTATGACATTTTTTCAACGATCGGGTTCGAAAACGGGTCGTGAAAACGTATTTGGCCGCGCGAAACGGGCTTGTGGGCCTAGGGCCCAAGCCCACTAAAGAACCCTAGTATATAAATCATGTTTTCAAGATTGAAACCCTCATTTCCCCTAATCCTTTTCAGCCGACACCCCCCTCATCACTTTCATTTCCCTGCAACATATTTTGGAGAAACCCTATTCCCTCAAATTCCATCTCTGTGCACACAATGTCCCACCTTTCATCTTCAATATTGAAACACTAACCTCATTTCTCTCAAAACATGGCAGCCACACAAGATCCACTCTCTGTTTCTCTTGTCTCCTCGCCGGCCGGGACACTTACACCCCCTTCTTCTCCGGTGAGCCACTCCCCTTACTCTCCCTCTCTTCATCATAAAGTTTTGACCACAGATCGGATGTTTCAGCGCCGGTTCCGAGCGGCCAAACCCACCCGAACATCCCTTGCTCTCCCTGAACACCTTCGGGCGACGACAATGGAGGCGCCACCGCTGCGGCGGCGGCGTGGCTTCTCGACGGCGACGAAGAGAGAGGGAGGCAGGAAGGAGAGAGAGAGCTAGTCGAGATCGGAGAACACGAGAGACGAACGATGACGACATCAGGGGTTTCCGACGGGTGGAGCTTCGGTGAGCCTCTTTCATTTTTCTTAACCGATCTTTCTCTTTTCTTTCTTACACCAGGTAATAATGTTTCGCTGATATAATTTTTTTCGGTGATGTTGTTGATGATGACAATGATGATTGTCACTGGTGTTGACGATGATCATGGTGTCGATGGTAAGGGTGGTGCTTTGGCTGATGACGGTAGTAGTAGTGGCGGTTATGTTTCGGGTCATGTTTAAGTCAAGTTTCAAGACTTGGTTAAATTTTCGGGTGTCGCAGTTCAATTATTTTTGGCTCGGGTCATGATGCAGGTCAACTCGGTGTTCGAGTCAAGTCAGTTGAATGAGTTAGTCAACCTCAGGCAATACGGGCCAACTCAGTGGTGCGAGTTAACTCAGTTCGAGTCCCGGTTTACTCGGTCAACACCGGGTCAACTGAGACAAATTTGGTCAAATGGTCAAAGGCAGTCAACTGGCTTCGGTTCGGGTCAGCGCAAGTCGAGATCAGTCAA
The DNA here is from genome assembly GCA_030545235.1 of Helianthus tuberosus. NCBI lineage: Eukaryota > Viridiplantae > Streptophyta > Magnoliopsida > Asterales > Asteraceae > Helianthus > Helianthus tuberosus. The sequence goes on from JARYGA010056260.1 coordinate 48,842, forward strand.
AGGCAGCCAAAACCCGGTCAACTCAGGACCCGGTAACGTTTAAATGCAACGAGTTATTTCTTTTATGATGTGTTTTTTTGTCTACGCGAACCGAGCTTGAACCGTCGTACTCTAGTTTGTTTATTTTAGTGTTCGTTATATTTTGCGAAAGATATTTATAATTGTGATTCGTTTATTGTTGAGTTTGACAAAATACGACAACTTTT
>JARYGA010056261.1:0-89374 GCA_030545235.1 Helianthus tuberosus
AAAGCGGTTCGAAAGAAATCTAGATTTTTTGGTTCGAAAAATGTTGAAATATGTTAACTGTTACTGCTGTTGATGCTTATGATGTTCACCGATCGGATGGCCATCCGATCGGGTGACCATCCGATCCATCAACTCACTCGATCCAAATCATATAAGGTGTGGCACAACTATCGACTGGTTACTCGATCGGATCACCATCCGATCCTCTAACATAAAGTGTTTGTCTTGAAGTGTCAATTATCGAGTGGTGACTCGATCGGATCACCATCCGATCCATTGCAAGTCTTGAAAAGTTGACTTTGTTGATTCTGACTCGATCGGATCACCATCCGATCCATGGCACATTCTTCAATCAAGTTTTGAGGTTCAAGTGTCGAGTGGCAATCCGAACGGATTGCCATCCGATCCTAATCATCTATTTGCTTGTGTCTCAGGTTCAAGTGTCGGATCACCACTCGATCGGATCACCATCCGATACTTGGTTGGTGTCACTCGATCGAATCACCATCTGATCCTCAACACAACTTGGTCAAGTGTCGGATCACCATCCGACACCTAGCAGTCAATTATTTTGGAAGCCAATCATCGTATAGCCACTCGATCGGATCACCATCCGATCCATTGTTATTCGATCATTGTTACTGTTGACTTTTTTGACCTCACTCGATCGGATACCCGTCCAATCCAGCTGTTTGATATTTTTTTAACTGATCGTGTTTGTTTGTGTGCAAGGTGATTCGAGGTGATAAAAGAGAAACGTCATGGCTGAAGAGTTTTACAACACGTTCTACAAAGCTTTCACATCAGAATATTCGGAAACTCAAACTGTTTCACCTAAAACCATAACAAAAGAAATCAATGATAATATTATACATGATAACTTCCATGGGACTTATTCGAAACCACCAAAACTCTGGAAAGTATTGAGGACTACACATGGTGGAAAGACTGTTTTATCAACTGGGCCAAAGCTTACGCACATGAAAGCTGGTTTTGCATGGAGTTTGGATATGATAGACCTGTTAATGACAAAGGAGAAGAAATCCCACTCAAAATCTTATCCGTTGAAGACAAAAAGAACTTCTCATATGAACAGAGAATGATTGCTCTAATCCAACAGTCGATTAGAAATGATATTTTTGCATTACTTGATCATGACGGTTCATCCAAATCGGTTTGGGAAGCTTTAAGGGTTAAAGCTGAGGGTGGTAAACAGATAAAAAAGAATAAAATTGCTTTATTAAAAAAGGAATTTGATTTGTTTGACAACTTAAAAGGAGAGTCAGTGAGACAAATGATTGAGAGATTTTGTCATTTAAAAATTGAGCTTGATAGGTTTGAAATAGTAAAAACTCAAGAGGAAATCATAGATAAAATCATTGAAGCGTTACCACGAGCTGATCAGTGGCAAACGTTTGTTTTTATTTTGAAAAATGATGTGTTGTATGAAACAATTACTCTCGATGTGTTAATTGAAAAGATTGAAACTCATGAGCTTGAATTGCAGAAACAAGACAAGATGAGTAGCTCTTCACATCAACAGAATGTTGGTCTTTACTACAAGGGCAGTGTACCTCTAGTGACTGTAAATGAATCACCAAAGACGTCATTCAGTGTTGAAAAGTCAAAGGAACCTCAGAAAAGCTCATCAAGTTATAATCCAGGATATCATTCATCTTCCGGAAAAGCAAATCCTGAAGAATCAGAAGAAATTCTTTGCAACATCGCTCTGAAGTTGAAAAATTCTCCTGCAATGAGCATCAACTCTGCTAAGCAGCAAATGAGTTTCCTTGCAGCTATCCTGGAATCATATGAAGGTCTAGTAGCTGGTAAAATCGGAAATTCTGAATTAACCAAGGAAGATTACGACCAGATCGATCCGGAAGAGATGGAACTCATTGACATACGTTGGTGTTTGGCAAGCTGTATTCGAAGAGCTCAAAGGTACATGGAGATTACTGGCAAACAGTCAATCGGTGGTCCATCAACGAAGCTGGGATTTGATAAATCCAAAGTGACCTGCTTCAAGTGCAAGCAAAAAGGTAATTTCAAAAGAGAATGCACCAATTCTGCAGTTGATGGAAATGAAAATCCGTTCAAAGACGATTATTATCAGAAAGCAATATACCACTGCAGTAAAGAAGAGCCGCTAAATTTGAAATAGGTTGAAAACAATACAAAAGAGAAGTCAAGAGCATGTGCAGTCATTCAAGATGACGAAGGGTTTGACTGGAGTGAATTTCTTCCAGAAGATGATCTTAATGATGATCGATTTAAAGTAAGAACCAAGAAGGGTGCCTATAAACATCATGCTTTGGTTGCTGAAATAAAGGAGAAAACTCGAGAAGAGATTTTGAACGAAAAGACATACAGAGAAAGATGTATTGCTAGTTATCGGATTGAAGAAATGGAGAATGAGTATGAAGAGGCAAAGAACTACGGGAGATATGACAAGAAAAGAGATTGTTATGTCAACAAGAACGGAGAACCAGTTGTTCATCCAAAAGAAGTGGTTTTTGATGATGTTCTAGCAGTAATCCCTCTATCTGGCGAGTATTACTCAAATGTTGAAAAAGATAAACATTATAAGAAAAAGCTAGATAAAATCATCAGAAATGTCATGACAGCAAGTCTGAAGAAGAGGGATGAAGAAAGAATGAAGAAAAATGTTGATGAGTTATGTGACACTCTAGGTTTTCTCGAGCAACCTTCTTGTATTAGCATTATGAGTACGTACATTTTAAATGAAAGTTTATGAATTATCTTGGTGTGCTATGTGATCCTTGTATTAAGTTATGTGTATGAGGTATATGTATATATGTATATATGTGAGCCGAGACCCCAAGGACACGACTCGAGACCACTCGGTCTCGAGTGACCCACAACAGTTGGGCCACACACACACACCCTTGAGCCCACTCGGAAACCCATTAGGGTGCATCGACCTTAGAACGGGTATAAAACCCGACATAAGCCAACATTTCCCTATTTTGGACACTCCATCATTAGCTCAAATCCCCAAACATTCCCTCACACTCACTCCCACACTCTCCTACATTCTCTCACTAAAACCCTAACAACACCACCTCCTCTCCTCCTCTCGGGTTTGAACCGGCAGCCATCGAAGGTCTCGGATCAGCTCACACGCACCGATTGGAAGCTTCATTCTTCACTACTTCACACCCTTGCACCCTCACTTGAATCGGTTAGTTGCTCCCTTCATTATGGTTGGCAATGTACGACAAAAATGTGTGCTTGATGAGTGATATACATGTTCTAAGAAGATAGATGGGTTAAAATGGATAGATGATTAGTGTGATTAGTTTAATGATAGATTTTGTGTTATGGAAATGAATGTGTAGCATAATAAGTATTTGTTGTTTTGAATGTTTAAATGATGAATGATGGGTGAACCATGACATGCAACTTGTTGATGAACAATGTGCTTCTTGTAAACCGAATGAATGATTTAAAGTATTGAATGATATGGATAAGCTACTGTGTCTTGAACAATGGATTCATTCTAGAAAATGTAAGGATAATTCAGTAATGGTTTGCAAGATGGCCTTGATATCTAGCTTATGTGTTATGATTCTTGTTCATAGAATGCATGAGTATGTGTAGGATGAACATGCTTGATTGAATATAAAAACTGAAAAGATGAACTACTTGAAGATCATGAAAAATATTTGAAAATGTTATGTTTGATCCGTTTTGATTAAGAATTAGACAAGGAAACATGTTTGTGATATTTGATTGGTTAGTACATAAGATCATGATATTTCAATTCTATTGGAGAGTACAAATGCTGGCAGGTGTTCTAGAAGGATTCTGTCATCAGGTGTGCAAGTCGAGACCCCCGGTCTCAACTCGAGACCATCTAAGTGACAACCCTAGACCGCAGTGATTGCGACTCAAGACCATGAATCAACAACTCGAGATCAACAGTCAAGCTTCAGGAACTCGAGACGGGCATGTTCTCGAGTCGAGACCCCCTAATCTGTACTCGAGATGGGACTCAAGACCTGCATGATTTCAAGTTAGACAATCACTATTCGAGACCCGCTGGTTGTGACTCGAGACGTCGTGCTTTCGAGTCGAGACCACCTGGTCTCGACTGGGCTGCCTGCCTTAGTTATTGGGCCACAATGTGTTTGGTCATGTTTGGGCTGCATATTTAACTGGACTATGTGCTAACTGCTGATTAACTGTTTAAGGATTAGAACCGGCCCAATAACTTAATGGATAATTGTTATTCATGCTATGTGTTAGTTATGTGTAAAGTATACGTGACCTCTCTGTACCCAAACCTGACCCATACTGGTAACCATGTTAGGACACGGTGACCAGCGTGCTTGACCAAGTAAACTTATATGCCGAGCAACCCAAGGTGAGTTCACAACTTTTAAAGCATGCATTCCCGGTGGTTGGGAAACGGAACTTAAAACAACGCTATCCCCTTGAAAGGGATACAAACCTACTTTTCAACCCTTATGCAGGACCCTTAATTAATTACTATTTATATTGGATGCAACAAGCAATACTAAACGAAACTCTATCACTCAAGTCCCTACTACTTAATACCGATTTGTCGCCGGGGCCAGGCGAACGGGTTATTAGTTGATAGCGCTATTTAGGTCTCACCAGCCTCACACCGTGCCCACGTATGGGATCGGGAGTGAACTAATAGACTCTGGCAAACCGTCAATGATAATAGAACATTGACAAACGGGGCACTCTACGGAAACGTACGGTCGCACAATATTCGGTATTGTAAACTAGTTTAGTAGCTTACCTAAGGGGTAGCTCCCCTTGGCATGGTATAAATGAGTAAATTAACTGTTGAAACAAGTTTTTGGAATTAAAAACTGGACAAACTCGTGAACTCGCCAACATTATGTTGATACCCTACTGCATGCTTTGCAAGTACCCAGTGACTCAGGAGCTTGCAGCTTGGGGATGTGTAGTGGTCATCTTAACCCGTGTGTTGGGTTCTATAATAAACTTAAACTATGAACTATGTTTGAATTGTGTTGCCTATGCTTCCGCTACTTACTTAAACTGCTATTTGAACTTAAAACTTTTGAACTTTAATTATGATATTTACTAACCCCTGTGGTTGGTGAACATTATTACTATTATTAATTGAATGCTCAGTATAATTGGTGGCTGGATCCTGGTCAGTCGTATGCCTCGCGGCAGTACTCCGCACGTGGATTTGAGGGTGTGACAGATTGGTATCAGAGCCATTGGTTATAGTGAACTCGGTTTTAAAAAGAAAGTCTTTTTGAGAAAAACCAGACCATAACCCGTGACTCGCGACGACACTACACTCCAAGTGCAAGACTCGATGTATTAGACCTCATGGCTCGGACTTGTGTTTACTTGCTTGTTGTTTTATGTCTATGCTCTACTTTATGTACTAGTGTGCCTAGTTAGATGTATACACCTCCCTCTTCTATCTCATTCTCGCTACATTACGACATCGCACTCATATTGTGTTTTCTGGTTATGAAGACAATGAGTGGACGCGGAAGAGGAAATGTTAACATGACTCAGGCTCAGTTCACTAACCTGATCAACACGGTGGCTGCAACTTTCGCAGCTCACCCTGGAGGTAAACTCGTTATTTTAGGATGTTTAGATCCTACCACCGCATCGTCTTTTCACCCCTAAACCTATTCGCTTCACTTCTCACAACAGGTCAGCATGCGCCTGCGCAACCACGTGTTTGTACTTTCAAAACCTTCATGGATTGCAAGCCTCTCCCTTTCAATGGCACTGAGGGTGCCATAGGCCTTCTACACTGGATTGAGAAGGCCGAAGCTGTTTTTGCTATCTGCGAGTGTCCCCCTGCTAATTGGGTGAAGTTTGCTACGGGTACGCTTGAAGGAAACGCGCTTTCATGGTGGAAAGCGCATATTCAGATGCTTGGTTTAGAAACTGCTAATGCTACTGCTTGGGAAGATTTCAAGAACATGATCAAGGAAGAGTACTATCACAGGGATGACATCCACAAGCTCGAAAACGAGTAATTTGAGCTTAAGATGGTTGGATCAGAAATTGAGACCTACACCAAGCAGTCTAACGACTATGCTGCTCTCTGCCCAAACATGTCTCGACCTGCTTATCGAAGGATTGAATTATACATCAAGGGTTTGGTTCCAGAAATCCAGAGCTTGGTCACTTCAGCCAACCTTGCTACCATTCAGCCAGTCATTCGTCTTGCTCACAAACTCACTGATCAGGCCGTGGAACAGGGCAAGCTGCCCAAAAGGATCAGTGCTACTGCTAGAACTTCTGGTGATAACAAGCGTAAGTGGGAAGGAAACCAGAGCAAGGATGCTAACCCCACTCAGGCCCCAACTCAGCAAAGGAAAACTGAAAACAACAAGGGCCCTCAGCAAAAGGGTGGCTACCGAGGAAACCACCCCAAGTGTAACAAGTGTAACCGACACCACAGTGGGCCATGTGGAAAGAGTCAGTGTCAGCGGTGCAACAAGATGGGGCATGAAGCCAAAGACTGCAGGAGCCAGTTTCCTGCTAGGCAAAATCAGCAACAACCACAGCAACAGCAGCAGCAAGGAAACAACAGTCGATGCTTCAAGTGTGGAGCAACGGGGCACATACGGAGGGATTGCCCTGAACTGAACCAGAACCGCAATAACAACCAGGGTGCTGGAAACAACGATCAAAACAACAACAATGCTGGAAATGGTGCAAGAGGAAGGGCTTTTGTGATTGGAGCTGGAGAAGCTAGGAATGATCCCAACGTCGTAGCGGGTAAGTTCCTACTTGATGATCGTTACGTTACTGTATTGTTTGATTCTGGAGCCGATGCTAGCTATGTATCCCTACGTATTAGTAAGAAGCTTAAGCGTACGCCTACAATATTAAGTTCTAAGCATATCGTCGAGTTAGCAAATGGTAGAAACATCGAGGCCTCACACGTGATAAGTAACTGCAAACTAGTATTGTCTGGACAGACCTTTAGCATCAATCTTTTCCATATCATTCTTGGAAGCTTCGACGTCGTCATTGGTATGGATTGGTTATCCAAACATCGGGCTGAAATACTCTGTCAAGAGAAAATGGTTCGTATTCCTCGTCCTTCTGGCAAACCCCTCATTATTCAAGGTGACAAAGGTGGAGAAGTCAAAGGCATCATCTCATTCTTAAAAGCCCAAAAGTGTTTACGAAAGGGGCACACCGCTATCTTAGCACTCGTCACCGACACCCAGGAAAAGGAAAAGAGGATCGAAGATTTTCCAGTTGTACGCGACTACCCCGAGGTATTTCCCGAAGAATTACCTGGACTCCCTCCTCACCGTCAGGTCGAATTTCAAATCGAGCTAACTCTCGGAGCGGCACCTATAGCTCGTGCGCCTTATCGACTAGCCCCCGCTGAACTAAAGGAACTTTCTACGCAACTGCAAGAACTTTTGGATAAAGGATTTATCCATCCTAGTTCGTCGCCCTGGGGAGCACCAGTGCTCTTTGTCAAGAAGAAGGATGGCACATTCTGTATGTGCATCGACTATAGTGAGCTGAACAAGGTTACCATCAAGAACTGCTACCCACTCCCACGTATCGACGATCTATTCGATCAGTTGCAAGGATCGAGCTACTACTCTAAGATCGATTTGCGATCAGGTTATCATCAGCTAAGAGTCCGCAATGAAGACATCTCCAAAACTGCATTCAGAACTCGTTATGGTCATTACGAGTTCCTCGTCATGCCTTTTGGAATGACCAACGTGCCTGCGATTTTTATGGATCTCATGAACCGAGTGTGCAAACCCTACCTCGACAAGTTTGTGATTGTGTTTATCGATGACATCCTGATCTACTCAAAGAGCCAAGAAGAGCATGAACAACACCTACGTCTTATCCTCGAGCTCCTTCGCGATGAGCAACTGTACGCCAAGTTCTCAAAATGTGACTTCTGGCTTCGAGAAGTCCATTTCCTTGGGCACGTGGTCAATAAGGACGGAATTCACGTCGACCCAGCTAAGATCGACTCCATAAAGAATTGGCCTACACCTAAGACTCCGACCGAAGTTCGCCAATTCTTGGGATTGGCAGGATACTATCGTAGATTCATCAAGGGATTTTCGAAGATTGCTCAACCCCTCACGACTCTCACCCAGAAGGGTATCGCTTACAAATGGAATGATGCTCAGGAGTCCACTTTTCAGAAGCTAAAGGATAACCTCTGTAGTGCTTCTATTCTCTCGTTACCTGAAGGTACCTACGACTTTGTGGTATACTACGACACGTCTATACATGGACTCGGTTGCATGTTTATGCAACGCGAGAAAGTTATCGCTTACGCTTCTCGACAACTTAAGATTCACGAGAGGAACTACACGACGCACGATTTGGAACTAGGAGCGGTCGTCTTTGCACTCAAGATTTGGAGGCATTACTTGTACGGTACCAAGTGCACAATTTACATCGATCACAAGAGTCTCCAGCATATATTGGAACAGAAGGAGTTGAACATGAGGCAATGAAGATGGGTAGAACTCCTTAACGACTACGAATGCGCGATCAAGTATCACCCAGGCAAGGCTAATGTTGTGGCCGACGCCCTTAGCAGGAATGAAACCAAACCTAGGCGTGTTCGTGCTTTACAACTCACTATCCACTCGAACCTCCCTAGTCAGATTCGCAATGCTCAGGATGAAGCACTAAAGGCAGAAAACCTCCTAGATGAATCCCTGCGAGGTATGGAGAAACGGTTGGAACTCAAGGACGATGGTATTCATTACGTTGCTGGTCGCATTTGGATTCCATCTTATGGAAATCTCCGAGAACTTGTGATGGACGAAGCGCACAAGTCACGCTACTCGATACATCCTTGTGCCGATAAAATGTATCGTGATCTCAAGATTTTGTATTGGTGGCCTAAAATGAAAGTTCTCATTGCTCAGTACGTTAGCAAATGTTTAACCTGTGCCAGGGTCAAGGCCGAATACCAGAAGCCGTCGAGCTTGTTGCAACAACCAGAGCTGCCAACATGGAAATGGGAGCAGATTTCTATGGATTTTGTTATAGGCTTACCTAGGTCCCAAAGCGGGAACGATACCATTTGGGTCATCGTGGACCGCCTAACCAAGTCAGCACACTTCCTCGCGATCAAGGAAACAGATAAGTATTCGAGGATCGCTGCCATCTACTTGAAGGAAATAGTTGCTAGGCATGGAGTGCCAATCTCTATCATATCTGATCGTGACCCACACTTTACATCCGAATTATGGCAAGCTACGCATAGATCTTTTGGCTCACGTCTGGATATGAGCACTGCTTACCACCCGCAGACCGATGGTTAAACGGAACGTACCATCCAAACGCTTGAAGACATGCTGAGAGCTTGTGTTATTGATTTTGGAAACGGGTGGGAAAGACACTTACCATTGGTAGAGTTCTCCTACAACAACAGCTACCACACCAGCATTCAGGCAGCACCCTTTGAGGCATTGTACGGTCATAAATGCTGATCACCTCTATGTTGGGCGGAAGTTGGCGAAAGCCAAATTACTGGACCGAAACTTGTAGTCGAGACTACGGAAAGGATTGCCCAGATCTGACAACGCATGGCGGAAGCTCGTGACCGTCAGAAAAGTTACGCTGATAAGCGTAGTAAACCGCTAGAATTCCAGGTCGGTGACCGGGTTCTACTTAAAGTCTCGCCCTGGAAGGGTGTTGTTCGTTTTGGGAAACGGGGCAAGCTAAATCCACGCTATGTTGGACCATTCGAAATTACCGAGAAGATCGGTAAGGTTGCTTACAGATTGAATCTACCTGAAGAACTGAGTGCAGTGCACAACGTCTTCCACGTGTCTAATCTGAAGAAGTGTCTGTCAGATGAAACACTCATCATTCCTTTCAAGGAGCTAACTTTTGACGAACAGCTACACTTTACTAAGGAACCGATTGACATCACGGATCGAGAGATCAAGACCCTCAAACATAGCCAGACACCTATCGTACGACTCCGTTGGAACTCGCACCATGGCCCAGAGTTTATCTGGGAGCGGGAAGACCAGATGAAGCGCAAATATCCCAGTTGTTCCCAGACGAAACTCCAAGCACTGAAGCTACCTCAGAATTTTGGGACGAAATTCCAACTAACGGGGGGATGATGTGACACCCCGTTGAAACATTCTCACTCATACTAGCTTGTCAGTGGCTGCACTTTAACTTTCGGGACGAAAGTTCTTAAAACTTGGGGATAATGTGACACTCTAAGTTTTCCCGAGCAACCTTCTTGTATTAGCATTATGAGTACGTACATTTTAAATGAAAGTTTATGAATTATCTTGGTGTGCTATGTGATCCTTGTATTAAGTTATGTGTATGAGGTATATGCATATATGTGAGCCGAGACCCCAAGGACATGACTCAAGACCACTGGTCTCGAGTGACCCATAACAGTTGGGCCACACACACACCCTTGAGCCCACTCGGAAACCCATTAGGGTGCATCAACCTTAAAATGGGTATAAAACCCCCACATAAGCCAACATCTCCCTATTTTGGACACTCCATCATTAGCTCAAATCCCCAAACATTCCCTCACACTCACTCCCACGCTCTCCTACCTTCTCTCACTAAAACCCTAATAACACCACCTTCTCTCCTCCTCCCGGGTTCGAACCGGCAGCCATCGAAGGTCTCGGATCAGCTCACACGCACCGATTAGAAGCTTCATTCTTCACTACTTCACACCCTTGCACCCACACTTGAATCAGTTAGTTGCTCCCTTCATTATGGTTGGCAATGTATGACAAAAACCTGTGTTTGATGAGTGATATACATGTTCTAAGAAGATAGATGGGTTAAAATGGCTAGATGATTAGTGTGATTAGTTTAATGATAGATTTTGTGTTATGGAAATGAATGTGTAGCATAATAAGTATTTGTTATTTTGAATGTTTAAATGATGAATGACGGGTGAACCGTGACATGCAACTTGTTGATGAACAATGTGCTTCTTTTAAACCATATGAATGATTTAAAGTATTGAATGATATGGATAAGCTAGTGTGTCTTGAACAATGGATTCATTCTAGAAAATGTAAGGATAATTCGGTAATGGTTTGCAAGATGGCCTTGATATCTAGCTTATGTGTTATGACTCCTATTCATAGAATGCATGAGTATGTGTAGGATGAACATGATTGATTGAATATAAAAACTGAAAAGATGAACTACTTGAAGATCATGAAAAATATTTGAAAATGTTATGTTTGATCCGTTTTGATTAAGAATTAGGCAAGGAAACATGTTTGTGATATTTGATTGGTTAGTACATAAGATCATGATATTACAATTCTATTGGATAATACAAATGCTGGCAGGTGTTCTAGAAGGATTCTGTCATCAGGTGTACAAGTCGAGACCCCCGGTCTCGACTTGAGACCATCTAAGTGACAACTCGAGACCGCAGTGATTGGGACTCGAGACCATGAATCAACAACTCGAGATTAACAGTCAAGCTTCAGGAACTCGAGACGGGCATGTTCTCGAGTCGAGACCCCCTGATCTGTACTCGAGATGGGACTCGAGACCTACATGATTTCGAGTTAGACAATCACTATTCGAGACCCGCTGGTTGCGACTCGAGACCTCGTGCTTTCGAGTCGAGACCACCTGGTCTCGACTGGGCTGTCTGCCTTAGTTAGTGGGCCACAATGTGGTTGGTCATGTTTGGGCTGCATATTTAACTGGACTATGTGCTAACTGCTGATTAACTGTTTAAGGATTAGAACCGGCCCAATAACTTAATGGATAATTATTATGCATGCTATGTGTTAGTTATGTGTAAAGTATACATGACCTCTCTGTACCCAAACCCGACCCATACTGGTAACCATGTTAGGACGTGGTTACCAGCGTGCTTGACCAAGTAAACTAATCTGCCGAGCAACCCAAGGTGAGTTCACAACTTTTAAAGCATGCATTCCCGGTGGTTGGGAAACGGAACTTAAAACAATGCTATCCCCTTAAAAGGGATACAAACCTACTTTTCTCCCCTTATACGGGACCCTTAGTTAATTACTATTTATATTGGATGCAACAAGCAATACTAAACGAAACTCTATCACTCAAGTCCCTACTACTTAATACCGATTAGTCGCTGGGGCCAGGCGAATGGGTTATTAGTTGATAGCGCTATTTAGGTCTCACCAGCCTCACACCTTGCCCGCGTATGGGATCGGGAGTGAACTAATAGACTCTGGCAAACCGTCAATGATGATAGAACATTGACAAACGGGGCACTCTACGGAAACGTACGGTCGCACAGTATTTGGTATTGTAAACTAGTTTAGTAGCTTACCTAAGGGGTAGCTCCCCTTGGCATGGTATAAATGAGTAAATTAACTGTTGAAACAAGTTTTTGGAATTAAAAAATGGACAAACTCGTGAACTCGCCAACATTATGTTGATACCCTACTGCATGCTTTGTAGGTACCCAGTGACTCAGGAGCTTGCAGCTTGGGGATGTGTAGTGGTCGTCTTAACCCGTGTGTTGGGTTCTATAATAAACTTAAACTATGTTTGAATTGTGTTGCCTATGTTTCCGCTACTTACTTAAACTGCTATTTGAACTTAAAACTTTTGAACTTTAATTATGATATTTACTTACCCCTGTGGTTGGTGAACATTATTACTATTATTAATTGAATGCTTAGTATAATTGGTGGCTGGATCCTGGTCAGTCGCACGCCTCGCGACAGTACTCTGCACGTGGATTTGAGGGTGTGACAAGTTGGTAGATGATTTGAAGAAAGTTGCTGAGGAACAGAAGACTGTTGCTGAAAAAGAAGACAAAGTAGTTGGTGTAAAAGTTGTTACTGAAAAACAGGAGAATGAAGAAGAACAGAAGAAGAAGAGTGAAGCAGATAAGAAGCAGGAAAGTTCGATTGAAGTGGATGATGGTGCTGGTGTTGGTAAGGAACAACAGAACAGAGAAGTCAATCAGACACAGATGGAAGCGAAAGCCGAGGTGCCAATCATTGAGGTAAATACTTCAACTGATTCTGAAGTCTTAAAAACTACTGAACAGTGCAAGAAATGCATGGAAACGTGCAGTGCTTGTATTGAAAAAAGATGAAAAACGTAGAACAAGAGACTTAGAATTCACTAAAATCGAAGAAGTTTTCAAAAATAAATGTAAAGAAATGTTAGAAAATGAAAAAGTTTTGAAAGATAATGATGAAAAACTCACACAAAAATGTAAGAATTTAGAAAAAGAAAATGAAATTTTGAAAGAAAATGTTTCGAAAATGACAGAAGAATATTTACAAAAAGAAAATGCTTTTCAAGAAATGAAGAAAGAGTATGATTCGATAAAACTTGCATATCATATTACAAAAGGATCATATGAAGACGTGAAAAGTCAAATGAAACTTGTTCAATCCAGATTGAAATATTGTTCTGAAACAACTGATACGCTTAAGCGACAATATGAAATTAAGCAACAAGTTGTAAACTCTTACATTGAAGATGTTGCTAAGCTAAAGCGTAAAATAGCTGATTTAGAACAAGATAACAACAAGTTACACAGTTATCACGCTTCATCATATGTTCTTGAACGTATTTTCAATCTAAAACCGGATGGTAAAGATTCTGAGCAAAATAAGAAAGGTATTGGCTCGGAATATCATCAAGTTCCACCGCCGTTTGAGGAAAAATTCACGTTCTATGATGACGAGAAGGTGGAAAATGCTTTCAACATGGTCGATCAATTTCCAGATAACATTGACGTAACCTATTCCAAATCTGATGATTCTAGTGATTCAGAGGTGGTAGGTAAGGTCGTTGAAAGTATCTTGAAAGAAGAGTCGGTTGAAACAGGTAAATCTGAATCACAGGATGAAAATGAAGGTAGTTTTCATGAAGGTTATCTGAAAAAATTTAAATCTGAGAAAAAGGCAAATGATGATTCAAAAAGATTGGTTTATACCATGATTGGATCGGACAAATTATTCTCAGATCTTGAAGTCCCGATTCAGAATGTGATTTCAGAAAAGATTGACAAAGTTTTCAAAAAGATTGAAATCGAAAAATCTGAGATTCCAAAGTTTGCTGGAAAGAGTTACAAAACTTTTTATAACAAATCTGGTTACAAAAAAAAAACATGAAGGCTGGGTTGGGTTATAAAAAGAAACAGAATTGGAAGAAAAATGAAATGCCAAATTATCAGAAAAAGATGAATTTTGTTCACGGAACAAGTTCCGAAGAAGAGAAAGAACTCCAATTTAGATGACAGTCTAATGAAGAGTTCTATGCTCAAAAGAAAAAGCAACAACAACAGGTGAAAGATGTTTCAAAGAGAACATGTTTCAAATGTGATCAAACAGGACATCTTGCTCGCAAGTGTCTAAATCTGAAACCTATTGGTGTTGAAACGAAAAAGAAGTCTGATGTTGTGAATCAGAAGTCAACCAAGTTTGATTCAAAGCAAACTTGGAAGCCGAAAATGTCAAAGGCTGACTCACAACAAACAATAAAATCGGTGACACCCAAATTAAGAACAACAAAATGTTGGAAAACAACTGTTGATGCAACTAAACCAAACTAGTTTTGGAAACCAAAAGTTGTTGTTCAAAATCAAAATGTTCAAAATGGATCACATTTTTATAAAAGAAGTGCTTCAAAAGGTCAAAGATGGGTAGTTAAAACACAATCTAGTTCTGAACTGATTCAATCAAAAAGGATGAAGTAAAAGATGAAAAGTTGTTTGTTCAAAACAATGATAATTTTCCGAAGTTGAATGAATCATATTGTGTTGAAATGCCTAAGGTCAAACAGACCTGGGCTAACTTGTTCAAGTGATTGAATTAAGTTGAATGTACAGGTGCTTCAGAAGAAAACTGAATGTCATCAAGAGGAGTGTCGGAGCAGTCTGGCACGAGAAGAGAAGGCTGCTGGTCCCTGCGACTGTTGAACAGGGAGTTTGTTCATTTTTGTACATAAATAAACCATATTTCAAAAACCCTAAAAACTGAAAAATTCAAAAACCAAAAATATATTTTTATTTTGTCAAAAATTTGAAAAATCAAAAATATGTTTTTAAATTTTGTCAAAAAAAAAAAAAAAATTCAAAAATATGTTAAGAGAATACGCCGAAACCCTCACGGCTGAACAAACATGATTAATTTCACAAGATTGAAAAACGGTTTTCAAACTGTCGAATATCAATGTGTTGTAAATCATGGGGGTATATTTTCTGCAAAACAGAGCATGAGATGCAGATAATGGATGGCGAGACAAAGCTGTATACATTGTCAAATTTTCTTTAAATGTTTTGAATTTTAGGGGGAGTAAAAATTTCAGAAAATACAAAAACATTAGAAAATTTGAAAAATTCAAAAACATGATAAAATTCAAAAAAGAGTTTTTGTGTAAAAAGAGGAAATGATAGTACATCAGTAGACAATCACAGTACGCTAAAGATTTGGAAAGTTAAATGTGATAAACGGTCTCATTGATGATATGTCAGTAGGTTTTTACACGCTTAGTAGATTGTTTTTGAGATATAAACCTAAATATCTATACTTACTTATCTCGTGGGGAACATCTCTCGGATATATGGGTAACCCCCGAAATCTTGTTTGAGAAATTGCCTGATTCTGAGATACTAGGTCTTTATACTGTCTGATATATGGGGTATTATACCTGGACTTTTGATATTGCGGAAACAATGGCCTAGACCTCGTATAATACTTTACGCGCTGTAAAAGCTTACCCTCTGCATAAAAATTGAAAAATATCGAAAGATATGAATCAATTGCAGTTGAAGAAAAGATTCCCTAAAGGGAACACACCTAAAGTCGAGCCTTCATCTCTTTGACTGAACGAAAGTTCATACCTGAGCTCTCAAGGTCTCGCACTAACCCAGAGAACATATATCAAATTGGTATACTCACCTGTAAGACTGAATCTAGGGAATTTTTATACGGGAGTATATTCTGAGGTGGGACACGCGAATAAGTTAAGTCCTTAAAACACTAATCTTGTATCTCGAATCAATTGAACTTTGTGTGAAAATTTAAGAGGACCAGTATACTGACAATCTGAGTGAATCGTTTAGAACTTAAAGTGTTTTAAAGCTCTACGGTACTAGTGATTTGTCATAAACTGATATGATCCTCTGACGCGAACTCAAACAAAAATATTGTCTGTAAATATGTTTGTAAATATTTATTTACTGCTTTATGTTTCAGAAAAATACAAAAAGATTTTGATTCCATTTTTTTTCAACAACCGATGTCTGGGAAGCTGAGTTTCAAATTCTAAGTATGCTGATCATGTTTCTGAAAATAAACAAGTTCATTAATTTGAAACTTGAAATTTTTAATCAAAAGTCAAAAACAGTTTGTGAAATCTCCAAGGTCATTAAATTGGACTTGGATGATTAACTGTGAGGGATTTTGATGCTTAAATTGTTAAAATCTGTTGTAAAGAGCTAGGTTTCGATGTTGGATTCTTAATACTGCCAAATCTATAAAGATTGTTGATAAGGGGATAAAATCAAGTAATCCTGGATATATTCATACTATTATATTTTAGAGCCAGATTCTTGATTTAAAAGGTTTTTGAAGGCCAGGCCGTCATTCCTGGACAACAGAAAAAGCTTTCACTGTCGCATATTTCAAAATGTTTTAGCTTATGCTGAAAGCCAGGTTTTTAATCCTGGATGATCATAATGCTTTTACTTATAAATGTTTGAGATTTGTAGATAAAAGTTCCAGATTACGATCCCGATAGCCGAGCCTAAGGGGGAGTCTGAAGACGAGCTCAACGCAAGGGGGAGCTTGTAACCAGAAATCCAGGTGTCGATCCCAAAAGCACGGAAGCTTGACGAAAGGGGGAGCCTGAAGAAAAGAGTTTACTGAAAGGGGGAGCTGAAGCTGGAGACAGATCCACGGGGATTCTGTTCGAGCAAGAGGGAGTCTATGTTGCTGAAATTGTGATAAAGCTTCAAGAAGACTCAGAGAGAGAAAGACAAGACGCTACGAGATTGACTGTGTCAATTCAGATCTTAGCAGAAACTGAAGAAATCTAGAGTTTATATTGTAATAAGTAGGGAAAAGGCAAGGTGACAATATTGTAATTAATGAGTTTTCTCATTAAAGCCTTGGCCTATAAATAGGAGGCTTATGCCTTAGTTTTGAGACTTTTGCCACATTTGAGATTTGGAGATCTAGAGCTAGAGAGAGAAAGTGTTGGGATTGAACCCTAACAAAGGAACAGATAATGTAAAGCCAAAACCAGGTCACAACAGAGGATTCACAATAAACAGTAGTTTATACTTTGCTCTCCCCTTGATAGTGAGTTATAACATCTGATGGTCTATAACTGCTGCTCATAATCAACTGCTGTGCCCTTTCAACTGCTGATATGATCCTAAAGACTGCTGAAGACAAACTCTGTTGCTCTATCTACTGCTGTCTCTTAAGTGCTGCTGAAGACACAAACACTGCTCATTCAAGGACTGATCACCTTTGAAGAAAGCACTGATGTTGTTGTTAAGCATCAGTGCTTAGGCTACAACAGCGGAACGTGAAGCAGTTGTTTCCTCATGTTTTGTAGTATTATTACAATCAGTTATTAGACATCAGTAGTTGGTGTAAGGACAGTAGATATAGTTTGTTAGGCTGTTAGACGTCGCTTTCATGGTGACGTCAGCTGAGATTCCTCAGTGGTTTGGTTTGCCTATAAATGTAACAGTACCCTGTACTGTTACATTGGATTGACTGAGCGAGTTCATCTCCTCATGTCTAATCCTTTCATCTTGTGTGCAACCAACCTTGGGGCATCAGGCTGAGGGGGAGTATAGTTTGTAAGCTTATCTGTAATCTTTTACTTTTGATTTGTAAATCATTCGACTCTATGAGAAGCAATTGTTTATCAAACTATTTTCTCCTTTGATTGTGTTTACAAAGTTTGTTTTTCATTTCCGCTGCACTTTACATTTTCATATTCACAAATTGTTCAGAACATACAAACAAACACAATCATGAGAGCCTCCGATCCTAACAATTGGTATCAGAGCTTGGACAGTCAATTTCGATTTAACAGTCAAATTGACATAACAGTTCAGCTCAAAATTCATTGATACTAAGGTTGGTTGTATTTTGTTGAAAAACAGAGTATCGAGTAAATCATGTTCAATATGGTTATTCAAAAACTCTGTAAATCAACCAAGATGTCATATGACACACAAATTTCATACATCAAGTGACTTCATGCATAATACACTCATGGTTTCTAGATCTGAAAGTATATCTGTCAAATTATGAGAATGTTTCTTATTTTCTAAATTGATTTCAACTGTCGTTATGAAAAGTGTGATGTCACCCTTTTAAATGCTAAAGTAAGTACCTCAGATTAGCAAAACTCATGTTCATAAAAACATCTATGTTTTGCTAACATAAAAAGGGGGAAATTAAAACTTTAGTTATCCAGATCTTATGTGTTGAAAACAGGTTGAGTTACTCAAAAGAACAAAATCAACTATGTTAAAATACATTAAGAATATTCACAAAAACTCCGAAGTGTGTTCATCTCAAAACTTCTGAAGTCAGAAGAAAAGAGTATAAACATAAAACACTGAAGAGTCAAAGTGTGGGGTAATAATGGTCGTTAAGCAACTATGTGCATTCATCTGTTCAGAAAAGGGTTTTTGATTCCAGTGAATGAATTACAAAGAGAATCATGTTTGCAATCAACTGACAAAGAAAATGGTACCATACAGTGGTCAAAATATGTTCAAAGTTTTCCTACCACTATTGTCAAAACCACTGACCATTTTCAAAAACTTGAGAATGATATATTATGTGTTTTATTAAATTTACACCAAATCCTTTTGATGCTGCCCTCAGGAAGTCCTTTAATCTTTTTTTTTAGGATTTTCTTGAATAATCAGGATATATTGTTCATTTTTTTTGGGAATAATATATTTGGAACTTTTGCTTGTTTTTGTTGGCAATAGTCTCAGCTCCTGTCAGGATGTAATACCTTATTTTTGGTGGTATCTGTGTCCTCTTAAATAGGTCAAAAGGAAATGGTGCATATGTCATGATCATGTCTTACTCAGGTCTGTTCCTAAATTTTCATCAAAATTGATTGCAAACTGTGCTTAAAATACTAAGGTACTCATGTTTTTAATTAAATATTAAACTAAAATGAGCTACCTCAGTAAAAATCTTCATCATCTGGGGTGTCAAACCACTGTCTTTCAAAATTGACATGTGGCAAAAACCTTAAATGAAAATCTTCAAAAAAAAAAAAAAAAAAAAAAACTGTTGCTGAAACACCTGTCCTTCAAAGATTTGTACCATTTACCCTAACAACTGCTTTGTTTCAACGTCTGATCTCTGAAACACTGTCCACTGCTGAAAGTTAACCACTGATCCCTCATTTTCTTGTAGGCACTGATGCTCAAAATCAGTGTCTTATCCGCTGATATGCTATCTACTGATAGTTAAAATCATCCACTGACCATAACTTTTACCGTTGTAACCACTGATGCTTGATACATCAGTGGCTCTGAAAACAACTGTTCTCCATACTTCATCCGCTTCATCAGTGTTTGACACGTGGTCAGTTTTTAGCCCTCAGATCTTAATAACCGCTGCCACATCAGCGATCATTTTTAAATAAAACCCTGCCCTAAACCCCAAACAGGGTTTTACACTGTCGAATTGAATTCCAAAAATTCTCTTCACATAGCAGTTTCCAACCCTTCTTCTCAAAATCTCCAAAATCATTTTCCAATTCTTCTTCATCAAAATGACGAAGTCAAAAGGAAAATCAAAATCAAAACCCACATCACCACCACCTTCAACTGAAGCCGTTCAAACGGCTGAAGAACCCATCGAAATACCATTCAAACAACCTCACAATTATCTGGGTTTACTCACAAAACCTACCGATAATCACACCTTTGACACCATCATTGATGCGATAACTGGATCAAAGTACAAAACTTTATTGACGGCGAATGCTCCCATATATCTGCAAACCCAGAGAGAGTTTTGGAAAAAGGCGACGCTTGAAAAACAAGACGGAAAAGTCATAGCCATAAACTCCTCGATAAAGGATAAAGCAGTTCAAATAACCCCACAGTTGATCTCCGAAGTCTTTAATCTCAATGATCAGAAAGGTAAACTCTCTTTTGAGAAAGCTGAGATGAAAACTGATTTCATAAAAAGGGGATATGCAGAAGAATCAAAGGTAGATACCCTACAAAAGGGTTATTTTCCATCTGCACCCAGATTTTTATTTCACACACTTCTGATGTGTGCTTCAAATAAAACAACATCTTTCAACGAAATACCATTGAAAATTCAAAGCCTTGGTTACGCTATTTTGAATAATAAAGACTATAACTACTCCTAGGAGATTTTCAATGACATGGTAAAAAACGTTGAAAGTAAAGCATTTTTACTTTTTCCAAGATTTTTGAGTTACTATTTTGAACAAAAATTTGCAAAGGAAAATTTAAATTTGCTAAAACAAGGTGTTCATTGTCTAATAAAAAGCTTAACAAAAGAAACATTTTCAAGAATGATGGCACCAATAAAAACAAAAGCAGGGGTAGCTGAGCAGATTTTAGCGGTTACAACTGCTCCTCAGGTATCAGCTGCTGAGCCCACTGCTCCAGGTGATCATAGCAGCACTCCCACTGCTTTGAAACCCACACCTGACATAACCAAAAAGACCAAAAAGAAAACATCCAGAAAACCCACCAAACCCAAAACAAAGGCAACTCTGGAAGATGAGATCCCAGAGGAAATGCCTGTGACAACACAAAAGTCACCACAAACCACTGCTGCTACTTCCTCACAGCAGTTGGAAGAAAGATCTCAACCCATGCCTAAAACTCCTCCTGCATCCTCACAAAAGGATCAGGTTGTAAGCACAGGGACACCACAATATGAAGCTCTGAATCCACTTGGATCCATCTTCCTCAGTCCTGATCCCAAGGACATGTCTCTTTCAACTCCCATCCCCTCACCAATAATAATGCCACAACCCATGCTATCTCTGTTGCATGCAGCTGCTATTGCACAGACACAAACCAGTTCCTCTCTATCACCTATCACTGAGAGTATACATCCACAGGTGACTGGGTCTGATGCTTATACTTCTGCTATCCCAGCAACAGTTGAGGAGGTTACACTGCAAGAGTTACAAGTAACTCTTGTCAGTAGTTCAAGTGGAGCAGCAACTACAAATGTTGGATCAACAGGTCTACATTTGGACAGTTGTTTCATCAGTCAGACTCCCTTGAAGGCAATCTCTTCCATAGCACCTCTGAAAATCACTAGTGAGGCTAATTTGTCCACTAGTAACATTAAAGATTTATCAAGTGCTGAAGAGAGAAGTCCCCAGTACCAAGAACAAGGGGCATCAATGAGTGACTTTTGGGACTCAGTTCCTAAGTCTAACATTGATATAACCACTGCTGGTGGGGATTCAGATGATCCTACTAAAGTAGGTGATGATTCAAAATATCAGGAATTGACGGACAGGGTTGACAAACTGGAAACCTCAGTTGCTGAAATAAAGGAGATGGTGCAAGAGATTTTGAAAGCTCAAAAAGCACAATCCACTGCTGCCCCACCAAAATCTGCTGTTCCTGCTCAAGCACCTGCACAACAGGCATTTGCTGCAAATGAGCTATGGAATATTTTTCAACCCATGCTTGAAGCACAGCAACTTATGGCTGACAAAAAGCATGCCATTCAAGTACAAATGCTGACCAACATGGTTGAATCAAGATAATGCCAAAAAGGGGGAGATATTGAAGCAAATGAAGAAAAAGGGAATTGAACATGGCATTCATATTGAACCTGAAAAAGAAAAACAGGTCTCAAAACCTGTTAGCCAAACAGCTGATACAGCAGCAGTCACAAAAACCGCTGCAGCAGCAGTTACAAAAACTGCTGTCAGTAGCCAAACAGCTGCCATATCATCAACACACACCACTCTACCACACACCACTACAACTACTGCTCCACCACCATCATCTACAATCATACCTCCTGTCATAAAACAGAAGACAACAGATGTTACAACATCTGTTGTAATGACAACAGCGGTTAAAGCACAAGTTGTTTCAACCACTGTCAGTCAACCACAATCCACTGCCATACAATCTACAATCACTGATCCACCCAAAACATCATCTGCTCCTTCTTCATTAAAAAGGAGAAGGAATCTCATAACAGATGATGATTCACCACCCCCATCACCACCATCACTTCCATCCCCTGCTCATAAGCAGAAGACAACTGCTGACATATCAGCAGTTGTAATGACAACAGATGTTGAGACACCAGTTGTTTCAACAGCTGTTAGTCAGTCATCCACCACTGCTCTTACTTCTTCTACTTCGCAGCCTAGGCTTTTCAACAGAATAAGAAAGCCAATCACTGCCGATGAGGGTTTACATGATCCTAATGCTGCAAAATATCCACTGGAACTTGAAGCCATCAAAAATGAGATGAGACAATTCTATACAAAAGAGGATCCTTCAAAAAGAAGATTCTCCTCACTCATAGGCTACATGCCACCAGAGGATATGGATGATTACCTCAAACTCAAGACAAGGCAGGCTAAAGCAAGAGCTAAATTTGAAAGTAAACGTGAAAGTCTAAGCAAAGAAGCCACTGCTAAAAGACAGGATTTCTTCCTTGAAAAGGTAAAGCTGATGGAAGAATTTGCACAGGAATTACTCAAAGAAAAGGCTGAACAATGCAAAGAGCTTAGAAAACAATATCTTGCCTACATTATGAAAGAAAAATTCTATCCTGCTGAAGAAAAACAGTTTGAAGAATGGCCAATAATCGCTCTAAAGCATGAGGCTGAGAGGATTGACAGAATCAAGAATGATTCTACAAAGAAGAAAAATCCTCCAAACTGGAACAAATTCAAAAAGCTCATTGCTGACTTCACTGCTGAGTATAAAAGAAAGAAAGAGGAGCTGGTGGATGCAAAAATAGACTCTGTTGAAGCCATATCAAAGTGGTCAAGACAGCAGACTGATGAAGCCTACAAAAGGCTGAAGAAAAGAAAGATCACTGTTTCAGGCACTTCTAAAAAGCAAGAACAAATGATGAAGCTTGAACAGAAGATGGGTAACCTCGACACACTGTTCCGATCTACTTTTGCAACAAATCAAGAAGAGGGTGAACAGCTGACTGAAGAAGAGGTAATAGAGAAGGAAGCAGAGTACTTCAAAGATACCATCACGAAAATGGGTCTAAAAGAAGAAACTTCAACAAAGCTTCAAAGCCTTTTTAAGGCATTAAACAAACCTGCGTCTCCAAACACTGCTAAAGACAAGACAGAAGCTGAAAGACAAGAACTGATTGAACAAGAAACTGTAGAAGATATAGCTACAGCTGACAAAGTCTTTGAAGAAACTTTCAAAAGAATGTCTGAAAGTCTGCAGTTGTTTTCAAGGCCATTATCCCTCGACTCATCTACAAATAAGTCTCTCCCAAGAAACCCACTTGGCTTAAAAATACTAAAGTGGATGTCTGATCAAAAGACTCACGTATTGACCTTGGTCAGAGCCAATGGCGATGTGAAGCATATATCAAGGAAAGAAGCACTAGGCCTTAGTGTTCAAGATTTGCAGGATCTCCTTGGGCTTTCACTGTGTAGGGATGAGGATGACCAGAGTGCAAAGGAATTTGAAGCTGAATTCAAAGAACAAGCTAAGGCACTCTTGATGAGTAATAAAGGTCCTGAATAATGAAAGGTTTTGGCATTATCTGTTCCAGGGGGAGATTGTTGGGATTGAACCCTAACAAAGGAACAGATAATGTAAAGCCAAAACCAGGTCACAACAGAGGATTCACAATAAACAGTAGTTTATACTTTGCTCTCCCCTTGATAGTGAGTTATAACATCTGATGGTCTATAACTGC
Source organism: Helianthus tuberosus (assembly GCA_030545235.1). Taxonomy (NCBI): domain Eukaryota; kingdom Viridiplantae; phylum Streptophyta; class Magnoliopsida; order Asterales; family Asteraceae; genus Helianthus; species Helianthus tuberosus. The sequence continues at coordinate 23,961 of JARYGA010056261.1, forward strand.
TGCTCATAATCAACTGCTGTGCCCTTTCAACTGCTGATATGATCCTAAAGACTGCTGAAGACAAACTCTGTTGCTCTATCTACTGCTGTCTCTTAAGTGCTGCTGAAGACACAAACACTGCTCATTCAAGGACTGATCACCTTTGAAGAAAGCACTGATGTTGTTGTTAAGCATCAGTGCTTAGGCTACAACAGCGGAACGTGAAGCAGTTGTTTCCTCATGTTTTGTAGTATTATTACAATCAGTTATTAGACATCAGTAGTTGGTGTAAGGACAGTAGATATAGTTTGTTAGGCTGTTAGACGTCGCTTTCATGGTGACGTCAGCTGAGATTCCTCAGTGGTTTGGTTTGCCTATAAATGTAACAGTACCCTGTACTGTTACATTGGATTGACTGAGCGAGTTCATCTCCTCATGTCTAATCCTTTCATCTTGTGTGCAACCAACCTTGGGGCATCAGGCTGAGGGGGAGTATAGTTTGTAAGCTTATCTGTAATCTTTTGCTTTTGATTTGTAAATCATTCGACTCTATGAGAAGCAATTGTTTATCAAACTATTTTCTCCTTTGATTGTGTTTACAAAGTTTGTTTTTCATTTCCGCTGCACTTTACATTTTCATATTCACAAATTGTTCAGAACATACAAACAAACACAATCATGAGAGCCTCCGATCCTAACAGAAAGTGACGTCGTGATTCAGGTGCTTGTACGTTTTCAGAATTATCAATAGAATCACAGATTATATTACATCGTGTGTGTTCGGTCACGTTCATGTACGGATTCCGCACGTTACACGAGTCGGTTCGCAATCGTTTCGGAGTCGAAAACCGATCCTACAATATATATATATATATATATATATATATATATATAGGAGAGGGTTATCTTGAGAACGCTAAATATTGCGAGAACCGTGAGAACGAATAAGAAAACCAATCAAAACCGATTTTTTTTAATACAAACCTCATTCTAATTAAAATACAACGTCAAAAAAGAATTCACAACATCAAATAATTCATTTCTCCTCTCAAAATCACTCTTACTAGATTTTTTTACACATGTGTAAATATAACAAATTTACACATGTGTAAATTTTCGTTATTTACGAATTCACGTAAATTTAAACGTGTAAATTTAATTTCTAACATTGTATTCGAATAATAATGATAAGTGTAGAAAGAAATTTTGAATTTGAATTGTTTTTTACCAAGTTCTAGTGGTTTTTTCATTCGTTCTCACGGTTCTCGCGATATTTAGCGTTCTCATTTCAAGCCTCCCCTATATATATATATATATATAGTGGAGGGTTCAAATGGGAAGAATTTTTTTGTAAGAAGAAAAAAGAAGAAGTTTTAACCAATAAGAATGCTTCATTTTATTTCATTTAATATTTGCATTTAATTTTAATATAAGAGTATATTGGTAAACTTACAAAAATAATTAATTTGTATTCTTCCCCTTTAATAACTAACTAAATTAAATTTGTAACTCCTTTTCAAAATATATACTTTTTCCAAATTAAAAAAACAACTTAACTTAAAGTGTAGAATAAATTACTAGTTGTGTAGGATAAATTACGAGTTGTGTAGGATATATTTTGAGGTGTGTAGGATAAATTTCGACTGTGTAGGATAAAATTCTATAATGTGTAGGGTATATGTAGGAAAATTTTGATATGTGTAGGTTTTGTAGATTATATGTAAGATAATTAATGATTAGTTGACTAATTAATTAAAGAGTTAAAAATTAATGATATGAGTTATAAATGAAATAGTATTTTACTAATATATCCTTTCTTCTTTTTCTTCTCACATTAAATTTCTTCTCAAATGAACCTTCCCCTATATATATATATATATATATATATATATATAGGGTAGGGTTCATGCGAGAACCACCTTTATTGCGAGAACCGCGAGAACCAATGTGAACATGGGCAATTTTGTAAATACCAAACATCTTTTAAAAACCCGCTTACCTGCGATTCCCTTTACCATCGGACTTCAACATAAATTAAATTACATTTAATCAAAACTTTCACGTCTACTATCATCTGAACTGTGATTCAATCCAAATATATCAACACTTCTCAATCTGATTCTCTCAACAATTCGTCGATTACAATCGTTTACATCATCGTCCCTGATACATCATCACTTCACCATCATCCGTTCACCATATCGAAGCATCTGGATTGAGATTGTATCTCAGATTTGGGATTATACCAGCAGATATTTCATCATATAATCGAGGTTAGTTCCCAAAATTCGTCCGGTGATTATAAGAATAGATGATTCAATGAGTGTGTCACTACGACGGTATCGTCGGGAATCAATCGCCGTCGGAATCGTCGCCGCCGACGGAATCGTTGACGGATTTGTAATATAGATATTGTCATATAAATCGAGACACCCTTTGCAAATTTATACAATTCGTTTATACTGTTATACGATAGATAATTTCTTGTTTATACTTTTATATGATAGATAATTTGTAAATTCAAACTTCGTTTTGTATTGTGTGATATATAGATATGCACATGTGCATATTTTGACATCATAGGTTTAACATAATTGGATATTAAGGTAATTTTTGTGTGATATATAGTTATGCACATGTGCATCTATTGGATATTAAGGTAATTGTTGTGTGATATGTAGTTATGCACATGTGCATATTGTGCAATAACATGTGAATAAGGTAGTTAATGTTGATGCACATGCCATTGAATAAGGTATTTAGTTGTATTTTGGTGTGATGTATAGTTATGCACATGTGTATTTAATGTTAGATTATGTTAATAAGGTAGTGTTATGGGATATATATATATATATATATATATATGTGTGTGTGCACATGTGCATAGCTTTACAAAATATGTTAATATGCACATGTGCATAATTTGTCATAATAGGTTAGTAAGGTATTTAATGTTTATACACATGTTCATTGTAGATAATCAATGGAAAAAAAATCAAAAAAGTAACATTTGTATTAGAGTCAAGGGATGAAGGGTCATCAAGAATGCCTGACGCAACACCCGGACGCAACACGAAAGACGAATATGCGAATGTTAAACAAAAAGGTTAGAAGCTGTTTATTTAGTATTAGGTTAACAAGGTCATTTATGATGGTGTACATATGTATAGTTATGTACATGTGCATATTTTACCATAATAGATTTGTTGATGATTTATGTTATATATGGTTAGTGATAATACGAATTTTGATTTGGTACATGATAAGGTTTATTATTGAAGCAAGCCTATTGATGAGGTCAGTAATGTTAATGCACATGTGCATAGTTATGCACGTATGCATGTTTTGATAGAGTAAGTTAATAAGGGTAGGCATATAGATGCAAATGTGCATAGTTATGTACATCTGAATACTTTGACAGAATGGGTTAATAAGGTCAGTCATGCTGATGTACATGTGTATAATTATGCACATGTGCATAATTTGCCATAATATGTTAATAAGGTCATTTATGTTGATGCACATGTGCATAATGTATATGTGATGATAAAGTTAATGTTAACGCACATATTAATTGATAATTCATGTTTATTGATCCTATTTTTTTATTTTATTTTGGTTTGTTTATTATTGTAGATGTAGATCAACAATGGAAGAACATTGAAGAAAGTAATTTTTTTGAAACCAAGGGATGAAAGGTCAAATAAAATGCCGGATGGAATTGAATATGATTACGCGACGGTTAAACAAAGAGGTAAAAAAGGTTGATTAATGTTTGATGATCCAGTTGGGAGTTTATGTACATGTGCATCCATGTATTAAATTCATGTTAAATGATATCATTTATGTAAACATGTTAAATGTATTGTGCAGGTGCGTAATAAGAAATAAACACAAAAAGGCGGGCAAGTAAGCGAACTCATGATGAAACATCAAAAAAAGGGAGGTGATGGAGTGCGTGCGGTAAAGAACAAAAAGTTGGCAAGATCAACGATAACGGCGACGGTTAATACTGATGACCATATGGTTGTATTCATATTCAACATAGGGTATCCAATATAGCGTGTCATTAGGTGTAGAATGTAAAATAGTTGTAATTGTTCATGTAGTACAACACTTGTAAATGTTCATATATACATAACAAGTAAAACATATAACATTCTAATTAATAAGGTATGTGGCGTGTGTACGCACTTGTTCAACATTTATTCGGTGATGATTACGGGGCGTTGGTAATGTGATGCACATGTGCATAACATTATGTACTGATGGTTAACAGTTTATTTTTTATGATCATGGATTGTTAGCAACATAGTGCAAATGTGCATGATTATGTAATATATGAAAATAAAAGTAACGTCTTTAAAAAAATAACGGTTATTTGTTTAATGTTTATTAGTGATGAGTATTGGGTGTTAATAATGTGATGCACATTTGCATAATTATGTACTGTTGGTTAACAGTTTATTTTTTTGATGATTACGGATGGTTGGCAACATAATGCACATGTGCAGGATTACGTGATGTATGAAAATATAAGTAAATTATGTAATAAACCAATTGTTTTGTTTAATGTTCAATGATAAAAAAATAAAATGGTTAATAATTAAACATGGATTATGGGGTATTGGCAAAATAATGCATATGTGCATTATTATGGTATGATTGTAAATAAATGTGATTTACTTGATGAGAGAATAATGGAGCATGTAAAAGTAAACTACAAAACACACTTTAAGGGATATAATAACGAATCATGTGAGTGTAAACTACGAAACACGTATAAATATATAATGCCTTTAATCTCAAAACATATGAATTGCAACAATTGTTAATTTAAACTTGTAGATGTTGTTGCGGTTGATGTTGAGGTGGTATCACAGGAGATTGAGTGTTAAAAAAACGATGGCATTGTCTGCTTATAACAAGGGTCAAAAACTCGAACCAACCATCGATGACTGAGACCACCCACAGGATGAAAATGACCTACATGTCCATAAGTTATTTTTGCATCTTTCAAGAAGATATTCAATACATTCAGGTGATGAACACTTTAATGACATTTCCATGAAATATATATAGGCACATTACAAAGCGATGATTCTTAAACTGAAAAGACATGATCTTCCCAGCCGTTGTAAAATTACAAATTAAAGCCTTGACAAGAAACTTGGAAATCTTAGCTGAAAAAAAAAACAGGAAAAAAAAACGATCGAAAGCAAATTAAAGCAATAGGGGATTATGTATCCATAGATTCATAACCTGCACTTTGATTCTCGACCACAACTAGATCGTCGCCCGTTTCATTGACATGATTTTTCACCTCACTTGTTTGTTCAACCTTAGTTGTGCTGCTGCCCTCTGCATACACTACCATATTTCCTTTGCTCTTTTTCATGCCTTCGACGCCTGGTGTTTTTTGCTCCGTCTTTGTCGGTAACTTGCCTTTGACGCCTTTCCATGCTAACATATTGGCTTTAGGTGTAGCCCAACCGTTCCAGGTCATTACAAAGCCACTCGACATGTCCCCACTTGTGACACACAAATCCTCTCTGACGGTTTTAACATTAAAAGTCTACTTATTTTCCGAGTGCCAACCCCACCCATATTGACCCGTCTTCATTTTGGTGTCTCTCAGCAGCGCCAAAAGCTGCATAAACTCCACCCATGCCTCCCCGGTTGTTGGCTTGTTCTTCCATTGCCAATCCCACACAGTCACCTCCCCTATTTTTTTGTAGTTGTCCGCCACCCAAGACCATTTGTTTGCTGTCGTTCTGTACATAATTCGATAGTTATCTATAAGGCACTTGTTCATAATCCATACATCAACGACATAGTCTAATTTCCAACATAATGCACATGTGCATATAATTTAATACAACATCATTTGCAGTAAATATAATGATTTACAAAGTATATACATCATTTACAGTCAACATAATACCTTTAGGCACAAATCTAATGAATTGCAACTCTTGATGTTCTGTATTTGTAGGTATCTTGTGACTATAAACTGTATTATCTGTAGATGGACCAACAATATCAGCATCAGATGATGTATGATGAGGTTTATCAGAGATTGTTTGACAAGGAACATCAGATGTGTGAGGATCGACACGTGATGATTCAGAGGATGCCATATATAGGGTGTAAATGGTGGGTTGTTCGATGTGAATGCCGCCGGAAACACCTTGCCCGGATGTCACCGCCGTGAACTCCGGTGAGTTGTATGAACGCCATCGGCCGTCGTCGTCAATGTATTTAACAATCTGAACTGATGAATGAAACCCTAATAATTAAAAGCTGTAGATCTTGAACAGAGTGGTGAGAAGAGGGGCACATGTTTTGTAATGAATATCACATAATTACAATTTTGCCATGTGTTCACACTGGTTCTCGCAATAAAGGGTGGTTCCTAACGGATCCTTATCCTATATATATATATATATATAGGGTCAGGATTTAGAGAAAACGCTCAAAAGTGTGAGAACGATGAGAACGCTTATGGGTCGTCCGATCAAAACAATCTATGGACTAGATGACGCGGTGACGTTTTCGTAAATAACATCACTTTTATTACTCTAGCGCGCTTCATTAAGGGTAAAAAAGTATTTTGACTTCGCCACACAAAACGCCATCTCATGAAAATAAAACGTCAAACATATAGCACACAACATTCTAACTAAAACGCCATTAGATATAAAACGCCAAACTTAATTATAATAAAATCGCGCCTAAAAAAACCGCCAAAAAATCCTATATATACAACATCTCAAACCTTCAATTAAAAACACACACAAAAACCCCAAACGCCATATTTAATATATACCATTCGTCTTAGAAACGCCAAAAAACCCAAACTTCAAATATCTTCTAAACCAAAAACGTTTATTTGAAATTCAGTTTGGTTCTCTGTAAGGTTTCACTCAATGTAATAGACAAAAATCCTTAAGTGAGGATATTGTACATTTAATTGAGTAAAATCTTATTGACTTTATCATCAACTTCCTTCCATTTTATAACGCCAAAACATACAACAACAATATTGAGGTTTGTTGTCAATAAAGTTTAGCTGTATGGGCTGGACAACATTGCCAGTTTTCTTTCTTAACCGAGGATTAACAATGTTGTCCATCTCATACAGCAAAACATTATTGATTTTAGCATGATCAAATTTTGAGGTTTAAGATGGTTTTATTTAGTGGCGTTCTTTTTATCGGTAAAACGCCAAAATTAATAAATCAAACATGGTTTCGTTTGAAAATTCCAGTTTGTTGACTGAAAGGGTGTAAACTCAATAACATTTTGCTGCATGAGATGGACAAATATTATAGAAAAAGAGGCTGATTTCAGACTTTGTGCTTCCACACGGCGACAAAAAAACTAAAAAAACAAAAATAAAAAAAAAACCATACGAAAGTCGAAACAGCGAGTGAATATGCTTCAAAAGAAGAAAGAGTGCTGACAGTGAAGATTTGGAGGATCAATATATTTTTTTTATTTTCTTTTTCAGTTGATTGTTATATAATTACAACGCCATATCAAATAAAAACGCCACAAAGCCAAATGCTTGTCAAAACGCCAACATTCCATAAAACGCCCCAAAAACTACCAAATCATAATAAAATTAATTTGGACAAGAATTATAAAAAAAAAACCCAAAAAAAAAAAATAATAAAAAAAAAAAAAAAACCAAACTTGAAAATGTAACTAGAAACAGTAACTACAAATCAGTAAAACTGAAGAGAGGGAAAATTTATTATAATAGAATCTAAAACGCCAAACTTGAAAGATGGGACGTGTTACTGACTTCAGAGATAAATCTTATAAAAAACAATAATTACAAACAGTAACTGAAACAGCGAATACTTTATTATAATAATGCACCGCCTACCTTACGCGCCAAAAAGACATCCTAAAATGATACGTCTCAGAAACTTACATTTGATCAAACAAAAAAAAAAAAAAAAAACAAACGCCAATACTACTAAATACCACTCACTGTAAAACGCCAAAAAATTAAAAAAACAAAGATGGCTAATATGCTTTCTTAGATATTCAGTATTGTTCTTCGTGAAGTTTCGCTGAATAAATTGTTAGTAGAGGGGAGTAACTCAATAAGATTTTGCTGCATGAGATGGACAAAAATTTAAGAAAAAGATACTGATGACAGTCATATGTCATTTTGTATTATTTATTCTTGAAGAAGGCTTTGATGAGGAGAAGAGATCAATGACACTGAAGAGTGGGATGCTTATAAAAATGAAGATTAAGATGAAGAAAAAGCGAAAAACCCACCCATACGTCATAGATCTATGTCCTCAAACATAAAAAAAAAGCCACTTCAACAGACGAGCAGACAAAATAATCAAACCGATGGGTTTGTTAAGTTTTAAATAAAACACCATATATTTGGTGACAGTTCTTGTACTATTAAAGACAAGAGAGACTGATGACAGTGAAGATTGTGAAGAGAGATCCGACTAGGAATTTTAATTTATTTTCTTCGCTTCTATTTTTTTTCTCTATGGTTGTAATATAATCTTACAATTGTAAAACGCCAAGATAAAACAAACGCCAAAATCTATATAAAAATAATAGAACAATGGGCCATCTTGTTTAAAACGCCTTGATAAAACGCTATTTAGATAGATTTCCTGACCCACTGGGTTCAATGGCATATGATTTGAATAAACGCCAAAATGTTAATACAATGAAACCATTAAACGTCATTAATTATTGAATTTGGTTAACGCAAAAAATCTTAAACCCCAAAAAATAAAACAATATTGTGAAAAGCGGAACTGGAAAAGCAGAAGATAAAAGGACAAAAAAGCCCCTCCGCCCTTCTCTATGCCGCCTGACACGTGTTGAGCCAGGATGCGTTCTCACACTTTTGAGCGTTTTCTCCTGATCCCATTTCTATATATATACACATACATATATATACATGTGTGTGTGTATTATCCTAGAGTTCACACATAGTTGAAATGGATGAAAAGTCCAACTTGAAAGGGATGTCTTTTTGGGGTCAAAGTAAAATTAATTCATCAGGTCTGATGCTTCAAGGAAACAACCCATTGGTTCTGTGGAAACTTACGATGTCTTTTGGTCCTATGCTTGTGTTGGGACCCGTATTCTGGAACCTTATAAATTCTATAAAGTCAAACATTTACTTTTTTAATTTCATTTAGGACAATGTTCATAAAAGATGTTTTGTATCCCAATTTTACCCACCTTATTCCCTTATCCACAAACCTAAGAACTTGTAGATGAAAAGGGATCACAAACCAAAGCCTCATCTTCAAACATAAAAAGCTTTTTACAAACTTGTAGATCTTAGCTTTAATCTCCATGTATATCATATGTCAAAGGCCGGGATTGTGGAGAGAGGACGGCTTAACCCAAAGTCTGTGTATTAATAATCTTAAAGGTTATTAGTCTAGTCAAATTTAAAGCGATCACCTAAATCAAAATCAACATGATAATTTATATAAACTACTGTTTAAAATCTAAGAGAGATGAACGAACTTCAATGATTTAAATGGAAAAGCTAAAGCTGCAATTCTAAATGAAATCCTGATCATGAAACATGAAAGTTTGGTAAAACGACTGGCATTTTATTGTTTATCTGAACCGAACCAAACTGCACTAGCTGCATAAGGATGTAATAAGTAACATTTACAAAGATAAAGAAATTTCCTTAAAATTTAATAAAACTATATATTAATGAAAAGTCCACAACACCTTCAAACATTATACCCATGGCTGCCACCATCTCTTTGCGGTGCCATTAACGAAGATTCATCAATGGATTCATACATACCAGGAGCATTCTGTATTCCATAGCCAGCCTGCAAATGATTCCAGCCACCTACTTGTTGCACTTGCTCAGCTTGTAGAGATGACCTGACCTGATTATCAAAGTATGCATACCTTGATGAACTTTCTGTTGCATCATTCCTTGCAAAGTCTATGTTGACAGGACCTTTTGGTAAATTGACCATCGAAGCCGAAGCCGCGTTTTCTTTGCTATCACAGCCGGTGAAGCGTTGAACCAACGCCCTGAAGTCAGTTGGACTAGCATTTAGGACGGTGACCGGTGTTCTCCGGGATGCCCTCGACCGCCTTCGTATGGGTTTAGGACCAGCTTCACCAGCCTGGGCAGTGGTTCCTTGGCTAGAATCTCTGTAGATCGCTGTGGAAGTAGCATCATATGGTTCACCACCTGGTCGAGCCATGGCTGTGTTGGGATACTGTTGTATCCATTCATCCGTAGGAAAATGGCTCATACCATCCATGAGTATGAAGAGTAGGGTTTGTGGATGTGTGGCAGATGGCTTAGCTTTATGGTAGAAAAGCCAGTCTTAATAGACTGCTTCCAAAGCTTAGAACCTAAGAAACCAACAACAACACTACGGAGGTTGGCGTTTATATATGCAAGGGGAGGTGACCCCACAATATATATATATATATATATATATATATATATTAATAGTAAGGTACTTTGGCTCGCATGACATTCCGTTATAAGGAATTTTTTTTTTTGAACGGCAAATTTGGATCACTGACCGTTATAAGGAATTAATTTGTTACAAGGGATTAAAATGTTTTAAAGAAGTATTAACTAGCATTAAGCTCTCATATTGTGTCGGGGTGTAAAACCCTGCCAATTAGCATCAATACCACATCTCTGCCGGTGATCACTAATATTTAAGTTGCGGCGTGTTAATTTGAAATACTATAACGAAAAGTAAAATATAGAAAATAACTAAGTCGATGTGAGACGCGCGTGTTATGACCATCACACATTGCGCTGTATAAGCACACAAAACGTAAAACATTAAACTACCCACGAGCGTTTCGCTGTGTTAACTCGTAAGATTTAGAACGAAACATAAAACGAATATTTAAGAAATGTGAAAAGTATAAGTGACCAAATATAAAAGTACAAACTTCTGAGCTTAAATTACAAAAGATGAAAAGTTTTGAGTTAAAAGTAAAAAATCAAATTTTGTGAAGTTAAATTACAAAGAGTAAAATGTCAAAATTGTCCCTGAGGTTTCGTCATATTTGCTTGTTCCATCCAAAATGATTTTTTTTTTGTATTTGAGTCTTTTAGATTTGCGTTTTATTTTCATTTCCATCCAAATCATTAACGTAGATTATTTTATCTGTTGAGATGAATGACATTTTTGTCCTTTCAGATGTAACAAGCAAATATTACTAAACCCCGTGGATGAATTTAACATTTTACTCATCCATAGTTGTTTTTGTTTTCTGTTCTTTGAATTTTTTTTTTCGAACTCTTATATTTCTTTTCGCTTTTTTTCATTTACTTTTTTTTTCTTTTGTTTCTTTTTTATATAGAATTTTATCTTCTTGATATTATATTTAACTAAGTGATTTTATGAATTTAACTTTTCGAAATACTTGGCTTGTGTATTTGTTGTAAACTATTATTTAGATGGTATCATGTTATCTTGTTTCTTTAGCTTTTCTGAATCTAACTTTTTAGAATACTTGCCTCCTGTATTTTTTAATATTCAACTTAAACTATCAGATTCACATATTGTTTTTTATACATGATTGAAAACTATGACATTAACAATGTCCATGAAGATATCACCAGTGGCGGATCCACAAAACATTGTTATGAGGGCGGAAATTTTTAGGTGTTTGTCTATCGCTATATAAAAATATTTTGTGGTCCGGTTCTAATCAGGTCGGGTCGTATAAATTTTAATGGGTATTGTTAGGGCATGCATTTTATGCTAAGGATCATCTATCCTGAGACTGGGCATGGATCACGGATCCTTAATGGATGATGAAGAGAGTCTGAGGATCCAGAGTCTGAGGATCACGAGTCTGAGGATCCAGGATCCTTAACAGAACTTATGTTTTCTAAAAATTGTCACGTTTTTAATGTTTAAATGCAGGTAATGGACGTAGTGGACTCATTCTTAGCTGGAATTTCGGGGAATATTCGTTCATATGGCACATGCTTGATGAAATATAACCGTTTTTGGAGAACATGGGCCATTTCCACCTTTTTAGGAGAGTTGGTTTCTTGATATTTTGCTATCTTTTAAGGGGAAAACAGCTCATTAGAGGCATAAGTCGTACACACCACGGAAAAAGCACATAACACTCGAATTCTCTGCAAACACTTAGCAAAAACACACACTTACACTAGCAATTCATTGTATTGAGCTTGTTTTCTTCCGAAGTTGTACAAGGATCACTATTGTTTTTCCAATATATTTGGTGATCGGTAGTTTCCATCACCCGAGGTTTTTTATGCCGGAGATCATCTCTTGATCAAGGGCTTTTTCCTCGTATAAATCTCGGTGTTCATCGTTGATTTCATATACTTGTCGTTCATACAATTAACCAAGCATCATACCTCACAAAATCAGATTTGGTTGCATTATCCATGTGTGATTTTTGACCAAAACAATTTGGCGCCCACCGTGGGGCAATTGGTGCTTCAATTCTGAGAAATTTTGTTCATTTCAGTCATTTCGGTTCATTGCCTTCAACCACATGGCTTCTCATGGAAAAACTACTTCAAGTTCCATGTCGGCGGTTTCCTCATCACATGGCATTCCACCATTGCATCATCTTCCCCCTGCATTCCAGAAGAATGCTCCGAAATGAGAGGATACATGCAACAACAGGACCAAACTAATGGCAGGATCCTTCACGAAATTGATAAAATCAGCAGAGGATCATCCTCCTTTGCTGCCGAGGTCGCTGAATTTCGACACTCCGGTCATAACTTCCCAGCACTTTGCAGCTCCAGATGTCCAATACCGGGGTGGATCAACAGGAATGCGTTCTGGATCATCGGCAATGTCTCAGGCTCAAGGATCCTCTTTCCAGCCTTCAGGATCCTCTCAGGTTCAAGGATCCTCTCAGGTTTAAGGATCCTCTCAGGTTCAAGGATCCTTTCAGATTCAAGGATCCTCTCAGGTTCAAGGATCCTCTCAGGTTCAGGGATCCTCTCAGGTTCAAGGATCCTCCTTTCAGATTCAAGGATCCTCTCAGGTTCAAGGATCCTCTCAGGTTCAGGGATCCTCTTAGGTTCAAGGATCCTCCTCTCAGGTTCAAGGATCCTCCTTTTAGTTTCAAGGATCCTTATCTCAGGTTTTCAGATCCATGGATTATCCTCCAAGACCTTCATTCACAGCACATCAAGGATCCAACATCTTCCAGGATCAAGGATACTTAAGGAGTGTGCAACCTGGAAGTTCAGATGTTCATCTAGGAGACTTCATACCATTGCAGACCATTGCTTCCCCTGGTCCCTCGGTTATGCCAGAATCCCGTCAATATGGATTCACATCTGGAATTCCAACCTTGAATCCATTAGGAGGTAACACTTTGAATACTTCTTATAATGCTAACCATGGCTTCGTGCAGGATACATGAATCAACCAAGCTATGGCTAAGGAATTGCAGAAACTCAAAGATATGATATCCAGCGTTCCAGGAGTGGTTAAGCCCATTCCTGAAATTCCAGATGGAAGTCACAAGGGAAAGATTGGAGATCATCCCATTCCTGAGAGGTTAAAAGAAGCATGTCTATGCAAGGGTTTTGGATCCACACTCACAGGATCTGCTCTTAAATGGCTGCTAAGTCTTCCCCCTTACTCTATTACTCCATTTGCTAATCTAGTTAATCTGTTTAATAGTCAATTTTCATGTAGTAGAAAATTTGAACGATTAACTAGTGATCTGTATAGGGTAACACAAGGGCAAAATGAATCACTTAGAGATTACATCACTAAGTTTAGTAAAGAATCCTTAGATATCCCTAACCTGGATAGAGCTACGGCTGTAGAAGCCTTTAAAATGGGTTTACTTAGGGATTCAATGTTCTATGATGATCTTGTCATGACCCCTTGCAGGAACTTAGATGAGGAAAGGAACAGGGCCCTTAGGTTCATCTGTTTAGAGGATGACAAAAGGATCTACGAGAGATTGTCAGGATCCTCAAAGCAAGACAAATAAGGATCCTATCTCAAGGATAACTTATCCAAGCAATACTCCAAGCATGACAACCAGAATGTGCATGCTGTGGAACAAGAGGAAGATGATGAGGATTACCATCCTATTTCTGAATATTGTTTTTATGCTGATAATAATTAACTAATCCTTCCTATGCAGAATTTAGGTGACAAGGCTAGGTGGCCAAGGAAGAATGACAAACCTCCTGTTACCAAAGACAAATCGAAATGGTGTGCTTACCATGTGGATATTTGTCATCTCACAGATGAGTGCATAGCATTAAGGAAGGAGATAGGTTATCTTTTGGGCAAAGGATAATTGAATGAATTGCTTGGAAGGAAAAAGTCAAGGATCCAGGATTCTGAGAAAGTTCCTGAAAAAGCTCCTCCTCCACCAGCTGATGCTCAAATCATCCATTTCATCTCCGGAGGTTCTCAGTAGCTAAGAGACATGCAAAGGAAACAAAGATGGAGAATGGGGATAGACCTGTTCGAACTTCCATTCTTACCCAGGAAAAAGTCATATCCTTTGATGGGGATGACCATGTGGACATACAGGATCCTCATCATGACGGTTTGGTTATTACATTATTTATATCTAACCATTTTGTTTGCAGGATTCTCATTGATGGGGGAAGCCTAGTGAACATAATCCAGTTGGATGTCCTCAAAAGAATGAACATCCTCGAATCTGATATTGTCCCAAGATCATCTGTCCTTGTGGGATTCAGTGGAGAGACAAAGATTACATTGGGGGACATCAAACTACCTATTTATATAGAGGGAGTGAATTCTGTTCATAAATTCTATGTTATTGATTGCTTATCTTGCTGTAATGTTATCTTTGGCAGGCCATGGATACACGATGTGAAGGCAGTCCCCCTCAACAAATCATTAATGTGTCAAGCTCCCAACTCTATGGGATGTGGTGAAGATAGAGAGTGATCAGCAGGAGGCAAAGAACTGTTACACTTCTTTAATGAAACCAGCCTCCAAGGAGCAAGACGTCATGGAGGCAAGAGAGCAAGACGTCAAGGATATTCTGTTGAACCCAGAGGATCCTGAATCCAAAATTTTTATAGGATCCGAGATCCTAGACAACATAGAGCAGGATTTAATATCCTTCTTGAAAAGAAGAAATTCTACCTTTGCTTGGAAACATGAAGCTGCACTCAAGGTTCTTAAGGATTATCTAAAACAGTAAGTGCGATCCTAGTTAAGGATCATGAAGGCTCTCAACATCCTGTATACTATGTAAGTAAAAGTCTACTTGATGCTGAATCCAGGTATTCTCATTTAGAGAAACTTATTCTTGCTTTAATCATGGCATCTACTAAATTACGTCATTATTTTGAGACTCATCCTATTATTGTCAAGACTAACTTTCCTATCAAGAATGTTCTTAGGAAACCTGAAATGTCAGGAAGGATGGCAAATGGGGGCCGTCAAGCCTAGTGCATATGCCATTAAGTATGAACCCAAGACTACCATCAAGCCCCAAGTTTTAGCTGACTTTGTGGCAGATTTCAGTAGTGATCTACAAAGGGAAGACCAAGGATCCTTAGACTCTTCTCACGGATGGAGCTTCAGATGTTAAAGGAACTAGACAAAGCATACTACCAAAATCGCCACAGGGGGACATTATACCCCAATCCATTGCATGTGAATTCCAAACCACTAATCATGAGGCAGAGTATGAGGCCTTGATAGCAGGTTTGCAATTAGCTAACAATATGAGGATCAGGTATCTTCAAGTATATGTAGATTCTCTATTAATTACTAATCATTATAACGGTTCTCACACTGTCAAAAGTGAAAAACTAATCAAGTACTTAGAAATAGTCAGGAAACTGGCAGATTCTTTTACTTTTTTCAATTTATCACAGGTACCCAGGGAAGAAAATGTAGAAGCTGACGCTCTAGCTAATCTTGGATCATCATTGAAGATTCCAGAGGATGTGAAAATACTCATCATCCATGTTTCAACTCCTATAATTGAGGATCACGTAGCCATGAAGATAGTGGAAGATTCTGCAATCATCCCTAGTGATGATACACAATCTCATTCAGGATCATGGACCCTTCCAGTCATGAGATATATACAACATGGAGAGATTCCTACTGGAGAAAATCCTAGAGCTTTCAAAGTCAAGGTATCTCAATTTACAATACTAAATAACATGTTATATAACGATCTCTTGCAGGTCCATATCTAAGGTGCATTGAGGATCTAGAAATTCAAGAAGTCTTAAAGGATTTTCACGAAGGAGATTGTGGAAACCACACTGGGGGCAGAGCACTGCTCTCAAGGATCCTCATAACAGGATAATATTGGCCTACTATGAAGAAGGATGCTGTGGATTACGCAAAGAAATGTGATCCTTGTCAAAGACACAGCAATATCGTTCATCGACAAAGAATGGCTGGAACATACAACAAGAATGTCAGGTCCCTACTTAATTGAAGCTGAAGCAGGAAAGGGGGTATATCATTTGTTGACAATGGATGGTGACCTCTTACCAAGAGCTTGGAATGTTGTTCATCTCAAAAAGTACTTTATGTAAGAAGGATCAGGGATCCTTAGCGATGCCAGTATTCTGATTAAGGATCCGGGATCCTCAAAGGATATATGATTCTACATTTGGTAACACATTACTTTCACCTTCATTGATTTTATACTTATTACTTATCATAAGGCAAAGATGTTAATCAGTTAACATCTATTTTCACAAAGTTTAAGCTTTTGCAGAGTTGTTATCATTTTACAGAAGATCAAAGTGGTTGACCAACTATCCAAAGTTATTTGGGCTTGTCCCCAGTTTATTTGGGCTTGTCCCCAGTTTTGGGCTTGTCCCCAGTTTGGGCATGTCCCCAGTTTCGCCAGTAGCGCACGATGATCCTGGTATAGTTCATGGCAATGGGACCAGTACTCGCTTTAGGGGCTGATAATTTCATTGTACTGGCTATATTCAGGATCCTACGTATAATGGTAGACGTACCATACATCCGTTCCTAAGGTTTGTAACGTTTTCACGTTAGCTAAGGTTTCGGCATTTTCATGTCGCTCAAGTTTGGATAGTCGCCAGTGAGGGCCATACTCCAGTTTACACAAGTTGTATGGGTTTGACCCCAGTTTACATCCGTTTATTTGGGCTTGTCCCCAGTTTGTTGGGCTTGTCCCCAGTTTATTTGGGCTTGTCCCCAGTTTGTTGGGCTTGTCCCCAGTTTATTTGGGCTTGTCCCCAGTTATTATGGGTTCATTCCCAATTATTTGGCTTGGTCCCAAGTTTGTTTTCTTACAGGATCTTGGAGCTCTAAAGTTATACAAGTTCTGACGATAAGGATCCTTGATCCTAGAATCTTTACTTTTCATACTTTGCTTATTCAGCAATAATTTACAAGGATATAGAATCCTAACTTGGATTCTCTGGTATGTTATATTCTAATTTTTTCTAAGCTGTAAGTTGTCTCTTATCCTTTTTGGTTAAGGATCATTGATCCACATTTATATGAACACTTCAAGCTTTCTGTTAAAAGTTTAACATTATCATCAGATTTCCAATAACTTTCCAATTATTTGGCAATGATATCTTTGAAAATAGAAAGCATACATGAAAAATAAAGAGGAAAGAAACAACAGTTGTAGCTAAAAAAGTTTAATGTTATTATCCATTCATTATGTATCAAAATCATCTGGCCTGGATTTCACCAGCAAAACCGTGGACCATCCACCCAGGCCGGATAAGGCTATCTAACAGTTAAAGTGTCTATGCAGAAATTAAAGTGCAGGAAGGTTAATAGCAAACTGTGTAGAAGGATTCATTCTCCACAAACAGAAGGATCTTCTTATCTGTAAAGGCATTTGAGGAGTTATCTCTAACTCTATATTTTGCAATAATGATTATAGCAGGTCTTATCAGTGACGACAGGCAGTGTAACGACTAGTTACCGGCTGCAACAACTAGTCCGCTTCTGACGGAAATATGACAGCTGTGAATCCTTATCACAACTGCCATATTGGGGGCAATTGTTAGGGCATGAATTTTATGCGAAGGATCATCTATCCTGAGACTGGGCATGGATCACGGATCCTTAATGGATGATGCAGAGAGTCTGAAGATCCAGAGTCTGAGGATCACGAGTCTGAGGATCCAAGATCCTTAACAGAACTTATGTTTTCTAAAAATTGTCACGTTTTTAATGTTTAAATGTAGGTAATGGACGTAGTGGACTCATTCTTAGCTGGAATTTCGGGGAATATTCGTTCATATGGCACATGCTTGATGAAATATAACCGTTTTTGGAGAACATGGGCCATTTCCACCTTTTTAGGAGAGTTGGTTTCTTGATATTTTGCTATCTTTTAAGGGGAAAACAGCTCATTAGAGGCATAAGTCGTACACACCACAGAAAAAACACATAACACTCGAATTCTCTGCAAACACTTAGCAAAAACACACACTTACACTAGCAATTCATTGTATTGAGCTTGTTTTCTTCCGAAGTTGTACAAGGATCACTATTGTTTTCCAATATATTTGGTGATCGGTAGTTTCCATCACCCGAGGTTTTTTATGCCGGAGATCATCTCTTGATCAAGGGCTTTTTCCTCGTATAAATCTCGGTGTTCATCGTTGATTTCATATACTTGTTGTTCATACAATTAACCAAGCATCATACCTCACAAAATCAGATTTGGTTGCATTATCCTTGTGTGATTTTTGACCAAAACAGGTATCTTAATTGATTTTGATAAATAATATAACTTTTTTTTATCAAAGTAATAAAAATATATAAAACAAAAATGTAAGAGTAAAATGTCAAAATCAACCCTAAGGTTTGGTCATATTTGCTTGTTCCATCCGAAATAACCAAAATATCATTCATTTTAACAGAAAAAATAAAGTATGTTAGTGATTTGGATGGAAATGGCAATAAAAACCAAACGTGAAAGACTCAAATGCCCAAAAAGGTCATTTTAGATGAAACAAGCAAATATGACTAGACCTGAGGGACGATATTGGCATTTTAGTCAACTGCAAAAGATGAGAAATTTTGAGTTAAAAGTAAAAAAATATCATTTTTGAACACCCTAAGACCACCCGTAGTGGTTACCCAAAGGGATGTTTTTCATGCTCAATCACGCCCAAAACTGCCCTTTAGCCACTACGCATGGGCGTGTTTGGCAATATTTTTGTGCAGGCGTTTTATAAATCACGCCAAAGGGGGGAGAGCTTGTCCAATCAGATTTGAGCTTGCATTGTTTTGTCCAATAACATTTATTAAATTGTTTTTTTTATTTTATTTTATCACAAACTTAATACCCCACAATCCCCACATCCCCACTACACCCATTTTTGAAAACGCCCCATAATGCCCCATTGCTGACTGTGCTGCCACATGGCGTAAAACGCCCAAGAGTGGATATTGCCCACTACGCATGGTCTAAGAACGAGATACAATACCATTATTATTACTCTATATTACTCTATATTAATAAACGAATTGAAATGAATAGTGATTTTAATATTTTAATAATATATAATTTTTTAATACTTTTATTATTTTAATATTAAAATAATAGTTATTTTCTTTACTTTTTAACTTTAATCCTTTTTTTAATATCAATATTAATAAACGAATTGAAATGAATCGTGATTTTAATAATATATAATTTTTTAATACTTTTATTATTTTAATATTAAAATAATAGTTATTTTCTTTACTTTTTAACTTTAATCCTTTTTTCAATATCAGGGGTTGGGATACGCTTGGTGTCAACCGGTACCGAACTAGTACTGGTATCGAAAATACCGGTACGGTCCTGTTCGGTATCAGTACATGAATGTAAAAACCGGTACTAATACAGAAAACGCCAAAGTTGGTGCCGAATTGATATTGGAAATCTTTTGGTTCGGGAAATTCAGTGCTGCTACCCGGAACCATTTGCTCATCCCTGATCACGGTTACCGTACGAACAACGGTATCGTACAACTTTTTTTTGTTGATTTTCTTCAACTTTTAATTTTTTCTTTTTTTAGTTTCAGGGGTAGGGATGAGCTCGGTGCCAACCGATACAGAATCAGTACTGTTACCGAAAATACCGGTTACGGTACCGGTATATGAAGGTAAAAAACGATAGTGAACCGGTACCAGGAACGTCAAAAGTCGGTACCGAATTGGTACTTAAGATCTTTCGGTTCGGCAAATTTGGTAACGGTACCCAGAACAATTTGCTCATCTCTGATCACGGGTTTCATACGAACAACATCGTTACCATATAACTTTTTTGGTTGATTTTCTTTCGGTTATCATTTAGTGTTTTTTCTACATTTTCATTTTATTCTTGCCAGCAGTTCCGTTCGCAACACATTCGTAGTGATTTCTAAACACATGTAAACACATATTAAATAACAAAAGAAATTCGCCGCAATGCGGCGAACTTCTTTAAACCTAGTTATGCATAGAAAACAAGAAAATTAATACCACGTAAAGTCGTATAATTTAGAGTTTATTTTATTTAAATTGTAAATGTGAGTGGTTGGTATATTGATAAAAATGAATAGCAGTGTTCAAACTAGTTTTAATAAACATGTTGCTTAGGCTACCTAGCCACCTCAGCTAGGTAGCGCCACCCACAACGCCCCATTATTGCAAGAAACGTGTGTTATTGAGGGCAGCGCTAAGTCCTGAATCAGCGTTAAAGGTTTTAAGAAATCGTGGGCCTCTCCTTTCTAATCATTCATAAATATACACGTACATTTACAAATCAACACAAACATTCTGATTAGAAGCTTTTAATTCGCTGTAGTTAACAAAAACGTATACATGGTTATTACTATCACAATTTCATCCCTTCTAGCAACCATAGGTCCTTGTAGGTTAGATTTAACACATGATGTTGTGCGTAAAATAGAACATATAAATTATATCAAATACGATGTAAAACCAACCCTTTTTCGGTACTAATGTTGGAAAAAAAACATGCTTCTTTGTTTCTTTTTAATTTACAGGATCAAAAGAGTTTAAACGCAAAAAAAGGAACAAATTAACAGTAGAAACCAACATAAATGCAAAGAAGAAGGATTGACATGACTCGCCAAGCCCCATCCACATCCAACCCAACAAAAATAATAAAAACAGAAGACCAGGCATGGGGTCGTGCCCATCAGGCCGTGCCCAGTCAAGATTTCCTACAGAAAAAGACAAGAAGAAAAGACAAACCAACACGGGGTCGTGCTAACTCAACACGGGGTGTGGTCAACTCTAAGATTCATGGAATCTGAGAGAGTACAGCAAGTACAATTGCCACGGGTCGTGCCATTGACACACGGGGTCGTGTTAGTATAAGACCGGACACTACAGTTAATGAAGAGGATAGAGAGAAAGAAGGCCACGGGGCCGTGCCAGGTGGGCATGGGGCCGTGTGAGCAGTCTAACTTCAGCTATAAATAGGGGTGATTGGTTTTATTCCAACCCATCCCTTGGCAAACCACTTCTCTCACACTTGCCACCACTCCAGCACCACTACAACACCAACACCCACCACCATCATCCATCTTTCATCTTTTAGAGTGTGTAGTAGTCTTGGGATCCAAGATTGATCGTAAGAGTTCTTGTCAAACAAAGGTCATGCTTGGCTAATCTCTTACATCACCTGGTGAAGACAAATCTTTTATGTATTACTTTTGATTTCCAATCTTTTGCTACTTTTTATTTGGGTATGTATTAGTGACTTTAATAACTAGTTTTCTATACTGAAGGTGAATTTTACTTAATCATTTCTTTATGTTTTGTTGATTCACTCTTTGGTGTCTTTACGGTTTATATATAGCGTGTTAACTGCCTAGAAGGGGGTTAGAAGGGTGTTTGGGTAAATTCTTGCCTCGTTCAGTGTATAGATCCTGCGAGGACCTGATTCAACCTTAGTAGGACTTTTTCGAGAGGCAGATCTTAATCACCTCGGGGGAAGTAAGAACCGCTTGTAATCCCTTATCTATAAACTACTATTAAAACACTAAACCAACCTTGCGGGACTATATCCTTGCTGACTCAGACCATAGGTTGAGGGTAACGTTGCCTGGAAGGGGGCCTGCCACTTTTCGCATTAATAACTTACTTAATTATATTTCAATAATCCGACCTTGAGGGACTGTATCTCTGCTTACTCAAACCAATAGGTTGATGGTAACGCTGCCTTGAAGGGGGCCTACTACTATAACTTAAAGATAATCTCTTAAAAAGCCCAAAGTGCAGAAATCATTAAAGGATACATAAAAGAGGAGTTAGAACCAAGTGATTCCTTCTTGTCTATTTGTTTTCCTTATATTTTTTTCATTTTCTAGTTTATCTTTTAATACTTTCAAAACTTTTTATCAAAATTTGGTTAGATTAGCCGTTAACGATAAGCCGGTACTAAAAGCTCTTGTGTCCTTGGACGACCTCGGTATCTTGCCATCACTATACTACGTCCGCGATGGGTGCACTTGCCCTAACGTGTGTAGAGTGATAGTATTATATTGTGTTTTATAAATTTAAAGCTTGATTCGTGAGTAAAAAGTGCTTAAAATATATCTAAAAGTTACACTCACACCCTCACACGTCACATAACCTATCAAAAACATACTTCTATGCAAATATGTCAGCGATTTTTCATGAACTACATATATTCGATTTACATAACAAGCAATATAATCAACCTATACCTAACTGATTATACTCATCCATACACATAATCATACGAATCATCAAACACATCATGTAGAGCAATACACATCCAGAAGATAACCGTTAAATCAAGGGTTAGGGTTTACCGAACGAGAGATTACGAGAGAAAGGGACGTCGAGAGAGATGAGAGCTGAGAGAGATGAGATCACCGGGAGGGAGAGAGAGCCGAGAGAGATGAGAGGTCATAGGGTTATGGGGGCGGGTTAGGGTTGGGTTGTTTTTATTTTCTTTTATTTATTTTTTGTTGGATAATTAACATAGTTAGTCCCTCAGTTTCAAATCCTTGAAACTTGTATAGAAAGTTAACAAATTAACTTTGGTTTACATACAAGACTAGTCCCACTAGGTTGTATTAGTTCTGAGTGTTATAACCTACCCGTGTTAATACAATGCACGTACGAGTGTTTTGGAAATCGTAAAGATTTAACTAAGAAAGTTAACGGTGTTAACCTAAAAGTGTGGGATGTCAAATTATCCCCATGTTTAAGGATTTTTCGTCTCAAAGATTGAGTAAAATTGAGTTGTGTCGCAAAGTTTGAGGGAAATTTCCAATCTATCACATCATCCCCCTGCTAAAGGAATTTCGTCCCAAAATCCAATATGTAATACCTATGTTTTGTGTTTCAGTTCCGAATAGGTGAGGGTATTTGCTCTTCATTTGGTCCTCTCATTTCCACGTGAACTCCGGTCGACGCTTAAAGTTCCAACGAACTTTGACTATGGGTAATTTGCTATGTCTTTGAGTCTTGACCTCTCGGTCCATGATTTCTATTGGCTCTTCCACAAACCGTAGTTGCTAATCAACTTGAATCTCGTCCAATGGAACAACTAATATTTCGTCGGAAACATACTTTTTCAGATTGGAGACGTGGAAGACGTTATGAACTCTACTTAGTTAGTCAGGAAGATCTATATGATATGCCACTGACCCGATCTTCACCGTGATCTTAAATGGGCCCACGTAGCGTGGGTTTAACTTGCCTCTTTTCCCAAAACGGATTACACTCTTCCAAGGTGACACTTTCAATAAGACTCTATCTCATACTTGGAATTCTAATGGTTTGCGGCGTTGATCAGCATAACTCTTTTGACAGTCACGAGCTGCCGCCATATAGTTTCTAATTTGGATGATCTTCTTGGTCGCTTCGAATACCAACTCTGGACCGGTGAGTTGACTATCCCCAACTTCTGCCCAGCATACGGGTAATCAGCATTTTCGTCCGTATAGTGCCACAAAAGGTGCTGTTTGGATACTTATGTGATAGCTATTGTTGTACAAGAATTGTAGAAATGGCAAGTGAGTTTCCAAGCTGTTTCCAAAATCAATTACATATACCCAGAGCATGTCTTCTAGCGTCTGAAGTGTTCGCTCATTCTGGTCGTCCGTTTATGGATGGTAGGCCGTACTTATGTGTAGACGCGAGCCTAGAGGCTTTTGTAAGGACCACCAGAAGTGTGAGGTGAATATGGGATCCCGATCCGAGATAATAGTTGTTGGCACCCCGTGCTGGGAGACTACCTCCTTCATGTAGATGCCGACCAATTTCTCCATTTTATCAGTTTCCTTAATAGCAAGGAAATGAGCGGACTGTCAAGCGATCCACTATCACCCAGACTTTGTCATTATCGCTCTGTGTTTTAGGGAGTTTGTGATGAAGTCCATGGAGATTTGCTCCCATTTCCACACTCAGATTTCTGGTTGTTGAAGTAGCATTGACGGTTTCTAGTATTCAACCTTAACCTTGGAGCAAGTCAAGCACTTGTTCACGTAGGTGGCGATTTTAACCTTCATATTCGGCCACAGGTATATTGCTTTGTGGTTGTGATACATCTTATCCGAGCCTGGATGGATGGAGTATCTAGACTTTTAAGCCTTGTCCATAATGAGTTCTCTCATGTTTACATAGAGAGGTACCTAGATGCGATTAATAAAGTATCGAATGCCATCTGGTCTCACTTCCCAATGTCGCTCCATTTTTCGTAGAGACTCTGCCTTCAAGTTCTATTCTTTCAGTTCTTCCACCTAAGCGTTTTAGATTTGCTCGGGTAATCCAGAATGTAATGTAAGTTGTAACACTCGAACTTGTAGGTTTTGGGTTGTCCTTCATGCTAAGGACGTCGGCCACCACATTAGCCCTGCCCGGGTCGTACTTCATGGCACACTCATAATCATTTAGGAGTTCGACCCAGCGACGCTGTCGCATGTTTACCTCCTTCTGGTTGAAAATGTGCTGGAGACTCTTATGATCCCTGTAAATGGTACACTTGGTGCCATATAAGTAGTGTCTCCAGATTTTGAGTGCAAATATGACCGTTCCTAACTCCAAGTCATGGGTTGTATAATTCTTTTCATGTACTTTAAACTGTCGGGAGGCATACGCGATGCTGACCTTCTCGCGTTGCATGAGCACGCACCAAAGTCCCTAAATAGAAGCATGATAGTACATAACAAGGTTATTTGTCCCTTCAGGTATGGACATGATGGGTGCACTGCAAAGCTTTTGCTTTAGTAACTTGAATGCTTCTTCCTATTTGTCACCCTAAATGTACTTAATGCCCTTCTGGGTTAGGCCGGTAAGCGGTTGTCCAATCTTTGAGAATCCCTCAATGAAACGGTGGTAGTAGCCTGCCAAACCAAGAAACTGTCACATTTTGGTCGATGTCTTTGGTGCTTTCCAATTCTTTATAGCTTCAACCTTTGCTGGATCCACATGGATGCCTTTTTCGTTCACTATAAGACCAAGAAATTGAACTTCGCGGATCTAGAATTCGCACTTGGAAAACTTTGCATATAACTTTTCCGCTGTAGTAGTTCCAAAACTAGTGGCAGATGTAAAGCTAAGTAAGTTCGGAAATCGAACCCACGAGACTCTTTTAATTACCTTAACTAGACTCTCTAGACTTAAGACTGACACGACTTTAACTGTTTTTATGTTTTGAGAGGGGGGGGTTCTAATACCCTAAAAGTGCAATTTATCTAGACTCCTTACGATTATCTAACTATTTTATGAAAAGTACCTTAATGTGACGAACTCCCTCATGGTATGAAAGTCTCTAGTAACTCGGGTTCTTGATTCGACTCAATAGACAAGGATTGATGAGGCAACTAAGACGTGCTTATTACGAGGACCTACCTAGAAATTTACCAACCTAGACCTATCGATAACCTTACCTTTCGATTGTTAAGATTGGTATAACACCTAGACATACTCAATTATTGATTATCACTTCTATGGTATATCGGCCGATTAAACAAACAAATCAGAAACACAAAGTCAATGATCTAACACAATCCAATTATATGAAAGACATTGAACTAAGATCATGTGAAACAAAAAACAATGATTAAACAAATCTAGATACGTAAACACACCGAATCAATAACCAAGTTCATTACCATATGTAACAATAACATAAAAAATCCATAAACCATAAGTATCCGAATAAAAATAGCAACTTTAACATTTATTCATCATTAGCCTTGGTAGTACGTAAGTTTTAGCTAGACATCAATAATAATTCAAAAACAAGAGTTTTAACAGGATAACAAAACATGATTAAGAATCAAAAGTTGAAGAACAAATAAACCCAGATGATAAAACCACGAGCCGGATGATCCTAGAGCTTCTGACCTTCAACTGATGCTTCTTCTCCCTTGATAAAGCTCGCAAAGTTTGCTAATTTTTGTCCAAGATTATGCAAATTCGTCTAGGGTTAAACTTGTTTGATAATGATATGTATTTATAGGTTTATATGAGACAACATCCAGTTGAACCACAAATCTTTCTGTAAAAACAGCCTCCCCGCGTCCCACGGGAAGGATAAGATAACTTGGTCGTGGGGCGCGATGTGCTCAAAATCACCCGGACCAATACAACCTCCTCGCGTCCCGCGGGGAGACCTTCTTATTCTGCCCGCGGGGCGCAGCAGGTGTTTTCCCTCGAAAGTTGTGCAACACAACAACTTGACAAACCGAACTCATTTCGGATCTCCGTTTTTGCAATATAGGCCGCATTTTATGCTCTTTTCAACAACTTTAAGTCCCGAGACCTAGAAAATACAAAGAGTTAAGTAGTCTACATATTCTACCTAAAAACGAAATAAAACATAACAAAAACGGTACAAAATTTACAGGAAAATATATGTATTTTACAATACATCAGAAAACGATGACAAACTTGTTAAGGTATGGCTTACACACGTCGTTCATAAGGTCCATGAACACTGCAGTCACATTTGTTAGCCTAAATGGCATGACCAAAAACTCGTAGTGCCCATACCGAGTTCAGATAGAAGTTTTGGAGATATCATTTTCTCTTACTCTCAGCTGATAATACCCCGACCTCAAATCGATCTTTGAGTAGTAGCTTGATCCTTCAAGTTGGTCAAATAAGTCATCATTCGGGGTAGTGGGTATCGATTTTTGATGGTAGCCTTATTGAGTTTCCGATAATCGATGCACATATGGAAAGTCCCATCCTTCTTCTTAACAAAAAGGACTGGGTCTCCTCATGGCCATGAGCTAGGTCGAATGAAGCCTTTATCCAACAATTCTTGTAGTTTTGTGGATAACTCTTGTAATTCGGAAGGGGCTAAACAATACGGAGCCTTAGCAATCCGTGTTGTGTGGCTTACTAATTCGGTTTCGAATTCGACTTGTCTATGTGGTGGAAGACCAAGCAAGTCATCGGGAATAGATCAGGGAAGTCATGTACGATAGGAATATCCTCGACTTTCTTCTTGTCTTTAGGCTGCTCGATGACACGGGCTAGAACAGTGAAAGAATTCTTCTTTCACAAATATTTCTAGGCTTGCATGTAAGAGATAATGCTTGAGATGACACCACTCTTCTCACCCTGAACAGGTAGTACTTCTCCGCTAGAGAGGGGAATGCGAATAGACTTTTCACGACGTATGACCTCGGCTTGATTTTCGGACAACCAATCCATACCAACTACCACTTCAAAACTACCCATGGAGGTTGGCATAAGATTAATACCGCATGTGTGACCGACAAGCGATAGTTGGTACCCGTTGAGAATGTGCGTTACTTCGACCGGTTTACCATCAGCTAACTCTATGGCGTACTTAGATTCTAATTCCACAGGGGTTATATCAAGAAATTAACTAAACTTTTCAGATATAAAACACCTATCGGCACCGATATCAAACAATACCACATTGGAATCATTTCTAGCGTCTCCCTTCCCCAAAGAGAAGGTTCGCCCTTTTGCACGACCTCTAGTACCCCCATTGTTGTCGTTATTGTTACTCCCACCTTGATTATGGTTTCCACTGCAACTGTTTCCCTTATTCTCTTAGGGGCAATCCTTCTTGAAATGTCCTGCATTGCCACATTGAAAGCAAGTTGTCATTATCCCTACTTGTTGTTGACACTGGTGTTGATTAGGTTATTGCTCACCCTGACAGTCTTTTGCTGCATGACCCCCTTTGCCATATAGCTGACAGTAGCAGGAGTCACACGATCCAGTGTGGTGGAAATTACTTTTGCAACACTTAGGCTTCTTGCCCGCATAACTACCCTGACTATGCGAATTGTTGTTGGACTAGTTATTGTAGTTCTTGTTTCTATTGTTAAATTTTCTTTGTGAGGTCTGATGTTGTTAATTTGATGATGATCCTTTATTGGTAGTGTCTTCCCACTTCCATTTGTTATCCTTCGCACTCACAACTGCACCCCTCAGGGGTAGGTCACCTTATTCCACTGCCCTATCCGTTAGTTTGTGGGCCAGACGTATGGCTTGTTGAACTGTGATAGGGTTGCTTGATAAAATAAGACGCTGAATCTTTGGGACCAGCCCCTTAATGTAAAGTTTGATCTGCTTGTAGACGGGTCGCGCCATTGTTGGGCATAAAAATACTAGATCATGATGTTTGGTGGTGTATGCTTCAATTTCTGAACCCTACATCTTATGATTCTATAGATCCTGCTCTAACTGCTGAATTCGGTCTCTGGGGCAGTATTCCTCCTTAATGAAATCCTTGAATTCCTCCCATCCCAAGGCATTTAAGTTTGCCAGCCCCAACATCTGGTCATGTTAGTTCCACCACGTGAGGGTCACACCCTCCAAAGTTGCTGCTGCGAATTTCACCCGATTCTCGGGAAGACAATTGCACATGGCAAAAATAAACTCAACCTTCTCTATCCAGCATATAAGTCTGATAGGTCTTTATCCCCATTGAACGTACTCAATTTGTCATCTGTAAACATCTTGTAGGGATTCACTCCTTTGCCTACAAGAGTACAAACCGAAAAGAGTATTTAGGGCACCGTGTTCAATGAAACACTTAATAATGTTTGTTGATGCACTATGTCTGCTTCCTATGTCTACGAGTCATGTCAATTTTGTAATAGGACGAATGATAGATTATTTGGTTTTTTTAAGTTCTAAAGTTACTTTCGTACGGAAGTAACACATCCGTGCGAAGGTATGTTCATTCGCACGAATGTAATCACGTTCGTACGAAAGAAGTCCTTAGTCCACACGAAGGTGTAATTTCACATGTATAAATAGTTGTGTGGACTTAGGGTTAGATAGATTTTGCTAATCAGACGGCGAAACTCTGTCAGTGTGTTTTCAGGATTGTAAATGTTGACAAGTTAATGAAAACAATGAAAAATTAAGTAATCTTATAGTGTCATCTAACTAAATTGGATTCCGCACAATTTGGATTAGGTTAATAGATATTACCTAAGCTATTTATATGGAAAGCGGTCCTCACAAGTGGTATCAGAGTCTGGAGGCTAATATCTAAGACAATTCAACAAGATTCAGACATGGAAGACTTCTTTTCTACTCATTTTTCTTCATTTTCTTCATTTTCTTCATTTCTCACAAATTTAACTGTATAAAATGACTGATTTTTTTCGAGGGTTATAAAATGACTGTATAAATATCCCATTGATCTATTTTAAATATTATGGTGTTTAACTCTGATAAAAATATTTCCTAACTATGGTCCTGATGAAACTTTTCGCTGCCAAATTAATAAACACCGATACCACCCGCTCTGAGTAGCTTGCGATCGCCCGCTCCCGCTCCCGGGCAGGGGTCGGGGGTTGCAACAGAAGGTGGTATCAGAGCTACAGCCACCAATTTAAGCCAAAGAAGTGTTCTGCTGACACTGAAATTCCAAATTTTGGGTTAGAAAATAAATTATGTGATTGTGTGTTATGTGTTATTTGACTATTTGTTAGTTTACAGTATGAGTACGTAAGGAACTTCTAGCGCTTATCACCAATTAAATAATTCACCAAAAGATAAGGGGACATCATCTCAGCCAGATCCCTCAGGATACTCAGCCAATACTGAGAAAGGAATATTTATATTTAAGGTCTAGTCTGAGGAACCCTTTACTACTAAGAAAAGAGATTGGTTTAGTAGAGGAATTCAAGAGAGAATAAAGAAAATAAAGAAGTCACAACAAAAGAGAGCGATAGTCAGAGCTAATAAGGAAATAAATGCACAAACTCAGGGAACAAGCAACAGACCACCATGGGAAGAGGAATTAGGTAGGCAATGGGCAAATCTCCATATGTTAGCCACTACAGCAGTAGATGCTAACTTAAATCAAATAGCTGAACTGTCACAATTCCCAGATCAACAAATGATAGAGCCCAACCAGGACCAACCAATGGAATTGGATTTCCACCACGAAAACTCATACCCTTACGGACAAGCTATCCCTCAACACCCTGACCCAGTACCAGCACCCATGCTACCTATGAGCCAAGAAATTTGGAGGAACTTCACCCATTAAGTGACGAATTAGTAAAGGAAGGAGATAGAATTCGAATAATAGGAGAAAATCTTACGTGGAAGCATGTTGAGCGTGATATACCTAATTGAACACATAAAACCTAAATAGACTAAAATAAGATACGGATGCATAAATACTAGTATATTTGCCATTTGTAGTCTGTAATAGATGCATATATATATATATATATATATATATATACATATGAAAAGAGTAAAAGTCGCAATGTTCGATGTTTATGATTAATCTGTTTATATTATTGAAAATAAATGTTTGCACTAAAAATTAGTCCGTAACAATTAATACCTGATAGATGTTCATAATTCAAATGGACAACGAAGTAAATTAGGAAAACCATAATTCTTACAGTTCATAATTCATAGTTTGACAATTCTAAAATTTACACATATACATATACTATGGACGATATAAAATATTTTACAAAACTGTATCTATGAAACATGAATATGTACAACAACTAGGTACTGTGTAATTAAATGATCTTAATACATGATACCTATATATCAATAGGAAATAGCTTAAACTTAGTTCTTAAATTATATGTAAGGCTGATATATATTTTTTTGTATCAATATTATAAATGATATATTTCACCCATAAAGTAAAAATATGTACAAAAACAACATAACTATATGGTTTAAAATATAGGTACATATATCTCAAAAAGAAACAATTTTTAATTCATTTCTTAAACTATATTTAAGTCATATATATATATATATATATATATATATATATATATATATATATATATATAGTCTGATATAAGAATGATACTTCATTATGTAATATATTAAAGATCAAATTTAGAAACACTAAACTTTGTATTATCTGTTATGATTCTTTAATATGGTAAATTAAAATTCAAGTTTTAAATATGTTATAACCAAAAAATTGAGTCAACCTGTCAAGATTAAATTATTCTAAAAAGAATTCAGAAGATTTATATCTATATTTAATTGATTCCTTTTGAAGAATTTCCTTTTTATTCCAAAATATTATGTTCAGTAAATCTGATAGAAATTTATTTTGTTAATATAAAGGAACAAACAAAGTTATGGAATAGACGTGATAACTAATACAATAAGTTATGCAATTAGATTCTTATGAATCGGTGTTATATATATATATACATATTACGGGAAATTTTAAAAACTTTATATTTATATGTATATGTATGCAAGATAACATTTTTTTTGGTAGTATGCATAATAATCAGATATCTTCAGTAAAAGGACAAGCTTTTATATAACAGAAGGAACAAACTTACATGTTTACTCAAAATCTATTTCGATAACCAGCTTTAATTCAAAAGATACCCTAAGGATATATGTACTAGCACCACCTCTTAAAAAACCATAGTAAGTTAATGACGGCGAACCCCAGAATTTTACATAAAATCCCTACCTCTAGCCACAATTATAATTTCTGAATATCTATCCAGCCATGAGCTCTGGAAATATAATTAATTTATTGCGATATAGAAGAAAATTTATTTCCCTAAAAGAAAGAAACATCACATAATATAACATGCATACTTTCCTTATATTTTGATAAAATATAGTAAGAGAAAATGTTAAAACATAAAATGTGTATATAGATATGATTATAAGTGTACTAATCTGAGTAACAGAATGTGCCTGTGTAATTGCTTAATTCTGTGATAATTATATCTGAACATGTTTGTAATTCAGATGTCAAAGGAAATAACATGTAATCCGGAAATCCAGGCTAGTAATGAAAATTCTTTGGATAAAAGCGCTATAGAAAATATAATAGCTCAAAGAATATCGGATGCCATTCCTTCTATTATTTAAGCTATCAAAATTTCTGCGCCTATAAACGAGAATCCTACTCCCCACTGTAGGCATACTCACCACTTCAAACCTAACTCTAATATTAATGGAAGTCATGATATTCGCATCAAAACTCTATCTTCCAAACGAAAGAAAACCACAACCTATAGCTACTCTTATAAGGAATTCCGCTGCAACAAATCATGTAAGGACAAAGGAAAGGAACCAGCAATCACGCAACCTAACCGCAACGACCATAACAAGAAGAACGCAGGAAAACACCATTTTAAGAAAACACTTCGTTGTAACTTCTGCAAGAAGGCTGGACATGTAGAAGAAGAACGTAGAAGAAAAACTAATGTATGTTACAAATGCGGAGACCTAGGCCACATCCGTCCCTACTGCCCGAAACTATTTAAGGCACCCGATAACGAGGACCGAAACTCAGATGAAGTTAGGAAGGATGCATGAACGACACAGGAAGCCATAGCAAATTCTAACATAAGTATCCGTACGTTTTATCTATACTAAAGTATTAATTGACTTTTGATTCCAATCAAAGTCCTATAAATAAAAAAGGTATTTATTTTTCTTTCATAAAGACCAACACTCAGCTATCTCATCTCTTGACAAACTCCTATGTCACACATACATTGCTGTTACGCATGTGATTTCATTTTAAAACATATTTTATTCACAAAGTTCGAATCTTATTTTGTTACACTCATTTTTGACAATCTCTTTGATTGCAAAAACATTGACTTTTGATATCAAGTCAATAGATTTCTTGGAAAACTCCATTTCTTTTCAAAAGTTACTTCCCATATTTCATTGAAATCATTTCTTGTTACAACATATGTCCTTTAATGGAATATGCCCAAACCAAGCTCAATTGTTTGAACTTGTTCACAATGTGCATTCGATTCAAAATTTCATATGATGAATTGAGATCATCATATTCAAAATAATCTCATTTGTTTGAATCATCGTAAACCTGTTTAAAGTCTTCAACTCCGATAAATCAATTGTTAAAACCCGAAGCCTTGCGATGGCGATTTCTTTGAAACTTGGACTCATTTCATTTCACACATGAGGTACGAATTTATCTATCATAAACCAGTCTTAAATACAGTTTTGTGTTAAGATAAAGGTACCTAAATTCCTATTCCAATGTACCTCCAACATTCCTTTCATCTTTGATCAATCCTTCGACATTCATTTATTCCTTCAAATTGAACATCTTAACTTTTGAATATCCAAATTCACTTCGTTGAAACATTCAATTAATTTCGAGAAAGGTGAATTAGTTCGGTCACCGTAATCATCAAATTATTTTAATCATTACAACACCTTCTGATCTTCGAGCTAATCATAAACCCTAAATCATATCAATTCATATGTCTTTCGTTCAACTCCACATCCAAATAATCTTGATACAATTATGTATCAGGACAAAGATACACTAAATTCTATTGTAGTTCCGGTGTATCTTTGCTATCAATGTCACTGATTTCTAGTTTGGCAATTGACAAATCATTTTTCATACTTCTATCTTCAATTGAGATTATTGATTCAGAGTCCCTTTTAAACGAACAAAATAAGTTCTCTTTTGGCATTGAATCCTATTGTCTCTAAAAGCCGTTTACATTCGATTCATATGTCTCTATTGACTTTGTAAAACTTTATTGTATCAACAGACTTGATATCTCAAGTTCAGATAAGTTGCTTTTCTCCAAATCTCTGCTCAACAGATAGGAACTCGAAACTTCCATTTAAAAGCTTCCAAAAGATGCCTTTGACACTGTTTTTACTAACTACCAGAGTTGATATACCTCTGAGGGAATATAGTAGCCCAAATCTTGAGGACGAGATTTAAAACATGGTGGGGAGGATATAACAACTCTCCTAAAAAAATTCTTAAGATACCCCTATAAATATACGCACAAGATAGTTAAATATAGGTAGGCATATAGAGATGACAACAATCTAACAAAATTTAAAGCCACATACTTCCTTCAGTTACCACCGCCGATGTACCAGCTCTCCTGAAACCCTTAACGTGACCCTAAACAATCCCAAATACATCCCGTACAAAAAAAACGGACCCGAGATACCTTCGTACTTGTAAAAATCAAGAAAAACAAGATTCAAGCGTCACTCGTGGGCCGCGACAGATGAAGACAAAGCTGTCGCGGGGCGCGACAACCTCTTGCTTGGCGGGCACTCCGAATGCCACGTGTAAGGACACATGTCGACACTCGTGATGACTCAACAACAACTTATGCTGCCTTTAGGGCCCTAGCGAGGCGCGATGGACGAAGTGGAAGCCATCGTGGGGCGTGACGGAGTGGTGACACAGCTATAAATAGTGCCGAACTCAGCCATTTCACTTGTTAAAATTTCCTATTTTTCTCTTAAACGTCTATAGGCTAAAACTTTAGCCTAATACCCCCTAAGAAGCGAAGCTCTGCCTCGCTGTAAGTATTATAACCCTTCTATTACCCTACACGATCGATTAAGAATTCCGTAATGCATGTCGGCTCTACCCAACTCAGTCATTGGAATTCTGTCTCGGGAATACACCCGATTGATTTAGGACTCTGTAATGCATGTCAAGGCTGTGACAACCCGAGATTTCAAGTCTTTCCTCTACGCGTTACTTATTTCACAATCACGTAATACTTATTTCACAATCCTGCTTTGAGTGATACCTTATGCGTCGTGTTGGAATGTTTTAAGGCTTAGACTTAGCATGTTTAGTTGTAACTTTGGATTATGCACCCACAATCACTCAACGACGAATAAAGGTGCTTCGTCACAACTTCCTCCTAGACGAAACATTGGGAGTTTCGTCGACCAGTGGAGTTTCGTCGACCAGAAGAGTTTCGCCATAGATGGTTCGTCGCTTGTGGGATGTTTCGTCGGCCCAGAATCCCTCGAAGCCCAGTAAGGGCCCAATACATTTACTCACATATATTACGTGGTAGGGTTGTACTACGTCACATAACTGCTCGATCTGAAAACCCTAATCCTCTCTAGCTTGGACGGCAACTTCATTTCCTGTGAAGCTCTCCTTTTCATCGATCTTAACATCTTCAATCATCTGCACCTTGTGGTTAGTATAATCTCATTTGTCTTAATCCTGATTGATTATCTCTGATTATTGTGCGGATCTGTGTAAATTGTGATGTGTGAATTCGTATGGTCTAGAGTAGTTAAAAACCATGATTGAACTTATTTCAGTTTCTACGATTACTCTCGGTTGTATGCGGTTGATGTGGGTTAGGATAATGATCTCGATGATTCTGTGAAATAGTAATAATGCCTAGATTTGTTTATGCGAAACTCGGATCCGAATGATAGTCTTGGTGCACTTGTATGAATGTTACGATAATAAGATCATATGAATATGATGAATGTCAGATTGGTTTAGTTGTTGACTGTGATGATTTGATCCGATGTGAATAGGTTATGTTAATCACTGTTAGTGTTATTTGGTAACCAGGGTTTCTGTGTCTGCATGACGAACTGGTATTGTGACGAAACTGCCCCCATCGACGAATAACTCAGGTGTTTCGTCACCTGCATGATGACGAAATACTTGGTGTTTCGCCACCCTCTTGTCGACGAAATACCTGGGTGTTTCGTTACACACAACTTCATGACGAAACATAGTGTTTCGTCACACACACCTACCGACGAACAACTTGATGTTTATCATGTGGTTTACTGTCTGTCTGTGGTTTATCAAGGGACTATGGTTTATCATGTGTACGGAACCTCATGGATGTGGAACTTGAATGATTTATTGTCTGCCTACTAATGATGTGTATGATATATAATGAAAAAGTATGATGTACATGACGTTGAACGAGACTGTGTGGATTGAGTAGTTGGATTATAAAAGCCAATCTGTTGCATGGTAATAGTGTTAATCAGATGAGGACCTTGACTTAACCGGTATGAATAGACAATACATCTGTGAATGTTGATATGTGTCATAAACATAGGATGTAGACTCGTTTGGAAACAAAACACTTGTTATGTGACTTTACGACAAACGTTATAGATTAATGGAGTTCATGATTAACAGTTACGACTTGTAAAAGCACGTGTGTCATACTTGTATGCTACTCGCATAACGTGTATGTTGGATACTTGATATATGTGAACAACGTGAATGTAAACTGATTACGTGTACATGAACATCATAGGCTTTGACTGATTAAGTGAGAACAAGTAACTAATCATACCGAGCAAACCAAGGTGAGTTCACTGCTCTTTTTCCAAGCATGCGTCCCGGGGAGGGACATCTGGTAAACGTTCCGGGGAGGAATTTCGGGTAATGGGTTTGACTGGAATGTTAAACCTGGGATGTTGGTTAATACACGTATATCTATCACGCAAGTCCCTTCTACCGATTGTTGCCGGGGAGGCAACGGGGTATTAGTTAATAGCGCTATTTAGGTTTGGCACCCTCACACCGTACCGGGGAGGACGGGAGTGAACTAATGACCCCAATCTTGACCATTGCTACGATAAAGGCAATGGAGGTCAGGGCAAATAATCTGGAGCCATCGGCTGTAAGCGTGTGATTAACAACATCGAATCTGTGAAACGTTTTAATCTGGTAACTGGTAACTAAACACGTTAACAAAACTTTGAACTCACCAGCGTTGTCTGATACACGTTTTTCTGCATGCTTGCAGGCCTCTTGGTACATGTTGTTGGAACTTGTTGTCTGGGATGCTGGAGTGGTCATGGGTCAAGTTGCAACGAAACACAAGACAAGTTTGATGGTTTTATACACCTGCTTTATGAAACTCATAACAAAATGTAATATGCTTCCGCTGGATAATAGATCTTGTATTGTAACACTTATTTTAATAAATGAAATTTTACTTGAAATACCTTTATAGGTTCAATGTGATTGGTGGCTAGATCCTGGTTCGTCACACGCCTCGTGGGGGTTTCCGCATGTGGTATTTTGGGGCTGTGACAGGTTGGTATCAGAGCCACTGGTTATAGTGAACTTGGTTTTAAAAATGTTTTTATAAAATCAGACTATAACCGAACAGTTCTGAAAACGAGAATACGACCATGACACTCAGCTCCAGATTGCAAGGTTCATCTTTTTCACCTGTTGCATACATTACATGGCTAGTACACATTTGTTTATGATGTAGTGTACGGACACACACTTGTCACTATAGCATGATTACATGAATTTCTTGCTTACATTATGATACATTGGTAGTGTTTTGGTCAAAAATTACCGAAGCAATTAAGTGATCAAATTAGTTATGTGAGGTAGTGTGCTAAGAAAATGTGTTAAAAATATGCTGATTAAGTTATTTGTAAAAACAGTTTCCAGGATACGGCTCAGGATATTGAGCTGTATCTACGATCAAACTATGAGCAAAAAGTAAAAGGGGGTGACACGAGATATACGAGGAAAGCCCTTGATCAATCTAGATCGCCGGCACAAAACCTCGGGAGCTGACAATCGCAGCTGCCTTGTTCTTCTTATTGCTTTAAACGTCAGGATACAGTGCAGGATATTGACCAGATCGCTAAGTGTTACAATTCTTTTTGAAAGTAAAAGTTGCGAGAGAGTAAGTGTGAGAGAGTAGTGAGTGTCGTTGTGATATCCTATTCGATCTGATTTATCCACCTATTTATTGCTAGTAAATGAAAACAAAATCTCCTATAAGTATGGGATGCCTTCGAATATTCCTTAGTAGCCGTTGGAGACCAGGTAAAGCGGGTTCAACGTCTTCCTTTGAACGACTTAGACCGAGTCTTCCGGGGAAAGGGTCCTCATGAACGTTACCAGCTTGGACTCGCACTCCTACACATAATCCGTTAGTAATCCTCAGGATACCATTCAGGATGTTACCAATATCCTGAATCAGCATCCCGGATATGAACATATATCAGATAAGCAAGATATAATTTAAGATATTATCCAGGATATGAGCTCAGAATTTCGCCCATAACCGGTAGTATGTCATAGTCTTTGGAATTTTGTGATCTTATCGTTTTGATAACCTCTGTTTGGCACTCGAGTTTGAGGAACCATTTGACATGAGTTAGGAGGAACTGAGATGAGCATACGAATCGCAATATTATTGTGGGTGCACACATAATAATAATGTGGGGTGCATGTGAGTCCCAGTGAGGCTTAACAGGTGAAAAATGGGTTCTGTTCCGTTGTTTGATCAATGTGAAACGTAACAAGTCTATAGGAGTCATAGCAGTGATTGTCTCCTACTCGAATGTGACCTTTTCACTTCTCTCTGAATCCCTGCGAATCTCGATGCTTTCAGGTATCACCTAAACACTCATCTGAATGCCTAGCGAACTGTGTAGAATGTTAGGCGCTTGTACGAACGTCCCTGAGTTGGATGTTGCAGCGTCAATAATTGGTCTATACCTCTCTTACTCCTCTTTGTATGCTGGAACTTAACGTATTGACGCCTTAGATTCCAAATTGTGAACACTTCTGCAACACTCTAGAAACATACCGTGTATTACTCGACCAACTTGCAAGAATGATGGACAAGAGAAGGAGCGTAGTGCCTTACCGACCTTAGTATTAGAACGGCCTTGGTTACCGGCAACGAACATCAACAAATTGACTTTAATCGGATTCTTAACTCTAGTCAGCGGCTCATGGGAGCCAACTATTATGAATCAATCGGGGCATAAGCGATGATAATTGACTGTAGTATGGAATGTGTGACTGCCAGCACAACGAGTAACGCCTTAGGACGTAACACGGAATGTGAAATGATGGACCTTGTCGGTGAAAGATCATAGGACTCCGTTACAGGCAATGACATTAGAGGTAACAGTCATGGTAACATCAAGATACTCGTAATTGTAACCAACAGTATGGAAATAGAGGTGCCAATAACATGGATTGGTCATGGTTAAATTAAGATGACAAAAACCAAGGAAACGACATCAGTACTGGAAATCCTCGTAACGATAACAACAATAATGGAAATGATACTCATGGAAGGGCATTTAGGGTTGGCATGGGCGACGCCAGGATTATAGCAACGTGGTGATCTGCATGTTCTTGGTAACTAAATGCCTCGTTCCTGTTCTGTTAAACCCTGATGCTTCTTGAAACCAATCTGTTGTCGAATCGACTAATGGCAAGTCAATTGAAACCTTACATATTCGTTGGGATGCAAACTCGACCTTGTGGGACAAGTGTTCGAAATCGACCATCCTTCTACTATTCTTGATGGTTTGGTGTAGTAGTTAGTGTGGATTGGTTATCTAGAGATCGCGTAGATATATCCTGTGAGAAGAACATTTCGCATATCCTTCTCCCTGGTGGAGAACCGTTATCTGTTCCAAAGCATCAGAGTGGTGCAAGGGTAAGCACCATTTCAGCTATGAAGGCCCAGAAGTGTCTACGGAGGGATTACCCCACTATGTTAGCAACCGTTACTGATGTTAAGGCTCAGGAAAAGAGGATTGAGGATCCACCAATTGTTCGTGATTCCTCTCGGTGTGCTACTCGAGGAGCTTTCGGGCTTACTTCCACAATCGTTAGGCAGAATCTCAGTTTGATCTCACATCAGGGGCAGCCCTGATTACTCGTACTACATACCGTCTTGCACCAGGAGGGTTGCAAGAACTACCTACAGGAACTATTGGACAGGTGTTTTATTAGGCATAGTTTTCGCTTTAGGGGAGCCCCATTTATATCCGTGAAGATAAGCCTTTTCTTATGTGTACTGAATATAGAAAACTTAACAAGGTGACAATTAAGAATCGCGTGCCTCGGCCATGTATTGACAACCTGTCGACCAGTTACGAGGGACAAGCTTCCAGTCGAGGAGTGACTAACGAACGAACTATCATCAGAAGGAAATCCAAGGGGAGAAGGCTCTTAGAATGACATATCGAACGCAATACGGCCATTTCGACTTGGTACATCATGATCATTGAGTTGATCAGCACACCAGCAGCTTTATGGACCACAAGAATCAACCGTGTTTGTTGATGACATTTTGATATCATTACCAGGAGAAAGGAACAGCATGGGCGGCATATGTATCCTATTTTAGGGCTCCTGTGGGAGGAGCCACTCCGCGCGAAGTCTTGTTAAAAGGTAACTTCTGGATTCGAGAGGTACGTTTTTGTTCATATAAACAACGAAGTGGGAATACACGTGGATCTCGCTAAGATCCATTTTGTTAGAAACTGATCGACACCAAAGATCCCATCGAGGATGCAGCAAATTTTTGGCCTCACTAGATACTATCGCAGATTCATCACATGATTTTCGAAAATCGTGCAGCTTAAATGTCTTTAGCACAGCAGGGTGCTGTGTTCGTGGGAGGCAAAACAGGAGGATGTCTTTTCAGCTTTCGAATCCCAACTCTGCAATGCACTGAGTATCGTCTTTACCTAAGGGTGAAGGTGATCTAGTGGTATATCATTATGCTCCGAATCAGACTCCCAGTTACTCATCGATGCAACACGAGAGAGTGATGACTTACGTAATGGAGCTACAAAGAGGAACTGTACGACACATAACCTGCAGTGGAAACCGTGGTCTTTGGATTTGAGTGGAGGCATTACTTGGACGGTACCAAATGCACTAGTTAGACCG
This sequence comes from Helianthus tuberosus, assembly GCA_030545235.1. Classification (NCBI taxonomy): domain Eukaryota; kingdom Viridiplantae; phylum Streptophyta; class Magnoliopsida; order Asterales; family Asteraceae; genus Helianthus; species Helianthus tuberosus. The sequence goes on from JARYGA010056261.1 coordinate 64,917, forward strand.
ATCACAAGGGCCTCCCGTGTACCCTAGTTTCGAAAGAGCTAAATCAGCTAATGGCATCACTGGATGGAACTTTTGGATGATTACGACTGTGAAACTTGAATGTGCACGAGCTTTGCAGCTCACTATTGACTCTAACCTACCTGATCAGACTCGCTCTGTTCAAACTGGAGAACTGAAGGAAGAGGATCTTCAAGTTAAACCCATGCGGGGCATAGAGAAGCAACCTTCGGCAGGTCGGATGATATTTGCTACCTTATGGAACAAATGTGGATCTCATTATACGGTAACTTTAGGGAACTTGTGTTGAGCAAAGCACACCGGCCTCGATATTCTAGTCGTCTGGGTTTCGATAAGAGATATTAGGATCTATAAATCTTGTACTGGTGGTCGGGCATGAAAGCCCACCTGGCAATGTATGTGAATGAGGTTTGACTTGTGGGAAAGTCAAGGTGGAGTATCAGCAACCAGAAGCATCGAAACAGAAACAATAACACCTGGGTGATCGTAGATTGTCTTACGTAACCAGCGCACTTTATTGCAATCAAGGACATTGACGAGTCGTCGCAGTTTGTGAATATTCCTCTGGGAGAGGCGGCTTTTAGGCACGAGGTGCCAACTCCTGTTACCTCTGGTTTTGACAGGCAACACACAACACCCTTGGCTCATATCTAGACATGAGCATTGGATAAACAGTCAATGTGACAACTCGTATTTCAGAACCTATCTTTGTGCTAAGTGTAGCATGTTTTGTACTTATGTGATTATATGAACTTGGTTGATTAAATGAATGTCATGTTGATATGTGCCTTGTGTAATGTATGTATGTATATAACACGAACCGATCGCACAAGCCCATTCGGGCTACACTCATTATACTCGGATCAAGGGCAGCCCAGGATGGTTCGGCCCACTCTCTCTCTTTTACGCATAACATTTAGGAGTAAGGGTATACTCCTCATTTGTTACTAAACACTTTACAAAAACCCTAGCTCTCTTTCTCTCCACTCAAACTCGATGGCAACAACACCCCTCTCCATCGAAGTTCTTGATTCGGATCACCCTCTCCTACCTTCAATTCGGTTAGTGTTTCATGGTTATTACCTTGTTAATTGATATTGTGATTTATATACTCTCATACAATGACTTATGAATGATATATGGTTGATTATGAATGTTGATGGTTAGTGTTGATGTTCGGCTCACATGTAAAGTATTTTGATCAATATAGAATTGTTAATCATGTGATGATGTTGTGGATGATCTAGAATTAATTGCAAATAATCGGCTGTGATATACGATTTGGATGATGGTTGTGTTGTTAGGATGCATGCTAGTAATCAAGGACATGAGCCATGTTAATGATTGTGATTGATGTTTATGTTTTGATTATATTTAGGGTTCATATGAATTAGATGTTAAAAACCTTTGTTTGATCGATTATTGGTTTGCTTGGGAACTGTTAGTATTGTTGATTTGATCTAAATTTAAAACTGCCAAAGTTGTTTGCTGATATTACGAAATTAATGAGCTTCAAATAAGGAATTTGGTTACATCTTCTGATCTCGACAAGGGTTGCGAGTCGAGAACCCACAGTCTCGACTCGAGATCACACCTTACCGGCACACAAACAAGACTCGAGACCTTGGTTGCGAGTCCTGTTGCGACTCGAGACCTGACTCGAGACCACCTGGTCTCGAGTGATAAATGCAAGACCCGAGACCCCTTAGTTGTGACTCGAGAACTTCAAGACTTCAACTCAAAACCACACAGTCTCGACTCGAGATCCCTAGTCTCGACTCGAGACCACATGACTATATATTATGTTTGGGCTTTGGTGGTTACATGATTAATACTGTTGAATTCGTACTGTTGCTGAACTGCCATGATGCTATGTGTATACCATGATCCCTTTGTGTATGTAAACTGTTAGTATACGTGTAGAAAAATACGTGCATTACTTGGTTTGAATCTGACTTGTGTGGTAACCATACTAGGATGTGGTTGACCACAATTAGCTCAAGTGACCTTTGATTATCTGCCGAGCTAATTTAAGGTGAGTTCACACTTTCTACAAAGCATGGGATTCCCAGGGGTTGGGAATGGGTTTAAGGAACATGGATTCCTCGTCCTTTCTTGGGTAGGACAGTACTGGTTCAGGAATGTAATTCCTCGTCCTCATGGACAGTTAACTTTGCTAGACCAAAACTCTATCACGAAGTCCCTCCTTTTTATATCGACTTAATCGCCTGGCCAATGGCGAGCGGGTCATTAGTTAGATAGCGCTATTTAGGTTTGACAAGCCTCACACCGTGCCGCAGAGGACGGGCGTGAACTAATGGATCTGGGCACGTCAATGATGATAGACATTGACAGTTCAGGGCACATAAACATGACTACAGTCAGCAGTCGATATGGTAACGAGTCTAGTAGTATATACATGGGGTAGCCCCCACGGCCGAAAAGCCAGATAACTAAACATGGGGTAGCCCCCACGGCTGGATTGCCAGAGTAAATGGGTTAAACAAATCACGTTTTCAACTATGGGGTAACCCCCACGGCAGGATGCCAGCTAAAGGAAACTGTTTTCGAAACAACTTAAAACAAACACCCAACTGTGAACTCGCTCAACATTATTGTTGACTCGTTACTACATGCTTTGCAGGTCAATAGGTTTAGCAGGAGCTTGCATGGGGGAGAGTCGTTGTGGAGCATGGACATTGAGTGTTCATGATAAACTTAAACACTTTTACTTTATGATTTGGGTTTTGAACTATTTGCTTCCACTGATAACTTAAACTATGTTTTGTTTGGACACCAATTGTATTGTGTTGGATTTTATTATTACTTACATGCTTGTTCAATATGATTGGTGGCTTGATCCTGGTCAGTCACGCCTCCAAGCGGTGATACTCCCCAGGTGGATTTTTGTGGGTGTGACAGATTGGTATCAGAGCCATAGGTTATAGTGAACTTGGTTTTAATAAGGGAAAAACGTTTTTGTTAAAACCAGACTATAACCTGTACTGTGCTCAACGGTCCACAACGACGTTTCACTCCACGTGCAAGGCTCGACATTCAAGGTAATATGGTTTATGTTTTATTGCCTACTTGCTAGATTACATAGAACTTTGCTTATGGTATGCTTAGATAAACGTAGCAACTGTTAATTGAAAACACATGTGTGCTTACTCTCTTCTGTCATCACACTTTTGCGAACCCCTCTCACTCATGTTTCCCTTGATATGAAGATCATGTCTGGATGCGTTAACATGACACAAGCCCAGTTGACGGCTTTGATTAACCAACAAGTTGCTGCGGCACTTGCAGCCGCACAGGCAGGAGGTATATCCTGCAGTCGAAACTTATTCTAGGATCCTTAGATCCTACTCTCGTGAACCAACCTTTGTGTTAAACTTTATCCTTTCTTACTCTCACAACAGGCCAACCTGCACAGCCTCCTGTGTGCACTTTCAAGACCTTTATGGACTGCCGACCCACTACTTTTAGCGGCACTGAAGGAGCCGTAGGTCTCCTCCACTGGTTTGAAAAGCTCGAATCTGTGTTCGAGATGTGTGAATGCCCTGAGGCTCGCAGAGTGAAGTATGCTACCGGTACTCTAGAGGGTTTAGCGCTCACGTGGTGGAACGCTCAGGTTCAAATGTTGGGGTTGGTTGCTGCTAACGCCACCCCATGGAACAACTTTAAGGAAATGATCAAAGAGGAGTATTGCAATCGTGATGAAATTCACAAACTGGAAGTCGAGTTCTTCAACCTCAAGATGACGGGGTCAGAGATTGAAGCGTTTACGAAAAGATCGAATGAGCTTGCTATTCTGTGTCCTACTATGGTGGATCCTCCCATCAAACGCATCGAACTATACCTCAAGGGCTTAGTGCCAGAGATCCAAAGTCATGTGACTTCGGCTAACCTCGCCACTATCCAGCAGGTTGTTCAGTTGGCTCACCGTCTCACTGATCAGGCGGTGGAGCAGAACAGGTTACCAAAGCGCATTAGTGCTACAACTACTTCAGATGCTCCTAGTGACAACAAGCGGAAATGGGATGGAGCTTCAAGCAAAGGTTCAACTTCTGTACAGTCTCAGTCTCAGCAGAGGAGGACTGACGACTACAAGAGCCCTAGTCAGCAATCATCTGGTAGTCAAAGTCATGGTGGGTACAAGGGAAATCACCCCAAATGCAATCGCTGTAACCTACACCACAGCGGGCCATGCACCAGGGGTAACTGTCATCGGTGCAACAAACCAGGCCACGCTGCAAAGGATTGCAGAAGTTTATACCCCGCAAACCAGAATCGTCAGCAACAACAAGGCCCACAGAATCAACGCCAGCAGCAACAACAAGGTAACAACAAAGGATGCTTTCAGTGTGGAGCTAAAGGCCACTTCAAGAGAGATTGTCCCCAACTGAACAGGAACCAGAACAACAACAACAATAATAACAACCAGGGGAATGGAACAACGGGGGTAACAACGACAATGGTGCAAGGGGTTATGTGTTCGTTATTGGCCAGGGTGAAGCGAGGAATGATCCCAATGTTGTGACGGGTAAGTTCCTTCTCGACGACTTTTACGTTACAGTTTTATTTGATTCGGGTGCCGATACTAGCTACGTGTCCTTAAAAGTTAGTCAAATGCTTAAACGTACCCCAACACTGTTGAACACCAAACACACTGTAGAGCTAGCTAATGGTAAGAGTTTAGAGGCCACACACATAGTCAAGGGTTATAGTCTTGTTCTTGCTGATCACACCTTCTCTATCGACCTCATCCCTATCGTTCTGGGTAGTTTCGACGTTGTCATTGGGATGGATTGGTTATCCCAACACCGAGCAGAGATTCTTTGCAACGAAAAGATTGTCCGTATTCCTCGTTCAGGTGATGAACCTCTTATGATTCGTGGCGACAAGAGTGGTGTTGTTGTGAGCATCATCTCTTTCCTTAAGGCCCAGAAGTGTTTGCGAAAAGGGTCACACTGCTATTTTGGCTCTCGTTACTGACACCTCGAAGAAAGAGAAGAAGATAGAAGATTTTCCGATTGTACGCGACTATCCTGAGGTATTCCCTGAGGAATTACCTGGTCTTCCGCCTCATCGTCAGGTCGAGTTTCAAATCGAGCTAGCTCCTGGAGCGGCGCCCATAGCTCGTGCACCGTATCGTTTAGCTCCATCAGAGTTGGAAGAACTCTCTACGCAACTACAAGAACTCTTGGACAAGGGTTTTATTCGTCCTAGCTCTTCGCCTTGGGGAGCTCCAGCATTATTTGTGAAGAAGAAGGACGGTACCTTCAGGATGTGCATAGATTACCGTGAACTCAACAAGGTGACGGTGAAGAATCGTTATCCTCTTCCACGCATTGACGACTTGTTCGACCAGCTACAAGGGTCGAGCTACTACTCGAAGATTGATTTGAGATCGCGATATCACCAGCTGAGAGTCCGAGATGAGGACGTCTCCAAAACAGCTTTTAGAACTCGTTATGGACATTACGAGTTTCTGGTTATGCCTTTTGGGCTGACAAACGCACCTGCGGTTTTCATGGACTTGATGAATCAAGTGTGCAAGCCTTACCTGGATAAGTTCGTGATAGTTTTCATCGATGACATCCTGATTTATTCTAAGAGTCAGGAAGAACATGAGCAGCACCCACGACTTATTTTGGAACTCCTACGAACAGAACAGCTTTATGCTAAGTTCTTGAAATGCGACTTCTGGCTTCGTGAAGTCCATTTCCTAGGCCACGTGGTAAACAAGGATGGGATCTATGTTGATCCATCCAAGGTAGACTCGATCAGGAACTGGCCTGCACCTAGAACACCAACAGAAATTCGCCAATTCTTGGGTTTGGCGGGCTATTACAGAAGGTTTATCAAGGATTTCTCCAAGAATGCGCAACCTCTCACCTCACTAACACAGAAAGGTGTCACCTATCATTGGGGTGATGCACAGGAAACTGCGTTTCAACACTTAAAGGATAGACTTTGTAGCGCCCCTATCCTCTCATTGCCTGAAGGCACAGACAATTTTGTGGTTTATTGCGACGCATCCATCCAGGGACTTGGATGTGTGCTGATGCAACATGACAAGGTTATCGCTTATGCTTCACGTCAACTTAAGATTCACGAAAGGAACTACACTACACACGATTTGGAGCTGGGAGCTGTTGTTTTCGCACTCAAGATATGGAGACATTACCTGTACGGTACCAGGTGCACCATTTACACCGATCACAGGAGTCTCGAGCATATCTTTAAGCAAAAGGAGTTGAACATGCGTCAACGTCGATGGGTCGAGTTGTTGAATGATTATGAATGCGCGATCAAGTACCATCCAGGCAAAGCCAATGTTGTGGCTAACGCCCTCAGTCGAAAGGACACTACGCCTAAGCGCGTACGAGCATTACAACTTACCATTCAGTCTAGCCTTCCTGCTTAGATACGAGATGCTCAGGTTGAAGCATTGAAACCAGACAACGTCAGGGCTGAAGCCCTACGTGGCTCAAGGCAACGATTAGAACAAAAGGAAGACGGTGCTTACTATGTAACAGGACGCATTTGGGTCCCACTCTATGGCAACTTATGTGAACTTGTGATGGATGAAGCACACAAGTCCCATTACTCAGTACATCCTGGTTCGGATAAGATGTACCACGACTTGAAATCTACGTATTGGTGGCCTAGCATGAAGGCCCACATAGCAACTTACGTTAGCAAGTGCTTGACTTGTGCGAGAGTCAAGACTGAATACCAGAAACCCTCAGGCCTACTTCAACAACCAGAGATACCACAATGGAAATGGGAGCAAATTTCCATGGATTTCGTTACTGGCCTGCCTAGATCTCAGCGCGGAAATGACACTATTTGGGTGATCGTGGATCGACTCACAAAGTCTGCACACTTCTTGGCTATAAAGGAAAAGGATAAGTTCTCTACCTTAGCAGACGTTTATCTTAAGGAAGTTGTCTCGAGGCACGGGGTGCCCACCTCCATTATCTCTGATCGCGATGCACGTTTTACTTCTGAACTGTGGCAAGCAATGCACAAGTCCTTTGGCTCATGTTTAGATATAAGCACAGCTTATCACCCGCAAACGGATGGGCAGTCTGAACGCACCATCCAGACCCTTGAAGACATGCTTAGGGCATGTGTGATTGACTTTGGCAACGGTTGGGAAAAACATCTACCACTAGTGGAATTCTCGTATAACAACAGTTACCACACCAGCATTAAAGCTGCTCCGTTTGAGGCATTGTACGGGCGTAAATGCCGATCACCTCTTTGTTGGGCAGAGGTGGGGGATAGTCAGATCACTGGTCCAGAACTTGTGGTAGACACAACAGAAAGGATTGCTCAGATACGACAACGAATGGCGGCAGCTCGTGACAGTCAGAAAAGCTACGCCGATAAGGGCAGGAAACCACTCGAGCCCCAGGTTGGGGAGCGAGTGCTACTCAAGGTTTCACCCTGGAAGGGTGTGGTTCGTTTTGGCAAGTGAGGCAAACTTAACCCACGATACGTCGGACCTTTCGAAATCATTGAGAAAATAGTCAAGGTGGCCTACAAACTGAACTTGCCAGTAGAACTCAGTGCAGTTCACAATGTTTTCCACGTGTCGAATCTGAAGAAGTGTCTGTCAGATGAGACCCTCATAGTTCCTTTGAAGGAGCTCACTATCGACAAGCAGTTGCGATTCGTCGAGGAACCAGTTGAAATCACGGACCGAGATGTTAAGGTCCTCAAGCGCACTAGAATACCTCTCGTTCGAGTTCGTTGGAACTCACGTCGCGGCCCAGAGTTCACCTGGGAACGCGAAGATCAAATGAAACAAAAGTATCCCCAACTATTCGCAAACAGTACAACTACTACTGAGGCTGAAGCTACGGAATTTCGGGACGAAATTCCAGATCAATAGGGGGAGGATGTGACACCCCAGGAAAACCAGGAAAACCATGCAACTTAACTAGCTTCCTCAGTGAGTACGTGCTAAATTTCGGGACGAAATTTCTTTCAACTTGGGGATAATGTGACAACTCGTATTTCAGAACCTATCTTTGTGCTAAGTGTAGCATGTTTTGTACTTATGTGATTATATGAACTTGGTTGATTAAATGAATGTTATGTTGATATGTGCCTTGTGTAATGTATGTATGTATATAAACAGCCCAAACGCACAACATGAACCGATCGCACAAGCCCATTCGGGCTACACTCATTATACTCGGATCAAGGGCAGCCCAGGATGGTTCGGCCCACTCTCTCTCTTTTACGCATAACATTTAGGAGTAAGGGTATACTCCTCATTTGTTACTAAACACTTTACAAAAACCCTTGCTCTCTTTCTCTCCTCTCAAACTCGACAGCAACAACACCCCTCTCCATCGAAGTTCTTGATTCGGATCACCCTTTCCTACCTTCAATTCGGTTAGTGTTTCATGGTTATTGCCTTGTTAATTGATATTGTGATTTATATACTCTCATACAATGACTTATGAATGATATATGGTTGATTATGAATGTTGATGGTTAGTGTTGATGTTCGGCTCACATGTAAAGTATTTTGATCAATATAGAATTGTTAATCATGTGATGATGTTGTGGATGATCTAGAATTAATTGCAAATAATCGGCTGTGATATACGATTTGGATGATGGTTGTGTTGTTAGGATGCATGCTAGTAATCAATGACATGAGCCATGTTAATGATTGTGATTGATGTTTATGTTTTGATTATATTTAGGGTTCATATGAATTAGATGTTAAAAACCTTTGTTTGATCGATTATTGGTTTGCTTGGGAACTGTTAGTATTGTTGATTTGATCTAAATTTAAAACTGCCAAAGTTGTTTGCTGATATTACGAAATTAATGAGCTTCAAATAAGGAATTTGGTTACATCTTCTGATCTCGACAAGGGTTGCGAGTCGAGAACCCATAGTCTCGACTCGAGATCACACCTTACCGGCACACAAACAAGACTCGAGACCTTGGTTGCTAGTCCTGTTGCGACTCGAGACCTGACTCGAGACCACCTGGTCTCGAGTGATAAATGCATGACCCGAGACCCCTTAGTTGCGACTCGAGAACTTCAAGACTTCAACTCGAAACCACACAGTCTCGACTCGAGATCCCTAGTCTCGACTCGAGACCACATGACTATATATTATGTTTGGGCTTTGGTGGTTAAGTGATTAATAGTGTTGAATTCGTACTGTTGCTGAACTGCCATGATGCTATGTGTATACCATGATCCCTTTGTGTATGTAAATTGTTAGTATACGTGTAGAAAATATACGTGCAATACTTGGTTTGAATCTGACTTGTGTGGTAACCATACTAGGACGTGGTTGACCACAATTAGCTCAAGTGACCTTTGATTATATGCCGAGCTAATTTAAGGTGAGTTCACACTTTCTACAAAGCATGGGATTCCCAGGGGTTGGGAATGGGTTTAAGGAACATGGATTCCTTGTCCTTTCTTGGGTAGGACAGTACTGGTTCAGAAATGTAATTCCTCGTCCTCATGGACAGTTAACTTTGCTAGACCAAAACTCTATCACGAAGTCCCTCCTTTTTATATCGACTTAATCGCCGGGCCAATGGCGAGCGGGTCATTAGTTAGATAGCGCTATTTAGGTTTGACAAGCCTCACACCGTGCCGCAGAGGACGGGCGTGAACTAATGGATCTGGGCACGTCAATGATGATAGACATTGACAGTTCAGGGCACATAAACATGACTACAGTCAGCAGTCGATATGGTAACGAGTCTAGTAGTATATACATGGGGTAGCCCCCACGGCCGAAAAGCCAGATAACTAAACATGGGGTAGCCCCCACGGCTGGATTGTCAGAGTAAATGGGTTAAACAAATCACGTTTTCAACTATGGGGTAACCCCCACGGCAGGATGCCAGCTAAAGGAAACTGTTTTCGAAACAACTTAAAACAAACACCCAACTGTGAACTCGCTCAACATTATTGTTGACTCGTTACTACATGCTTTGCAGGTCAATAGGTTTAGCAGGAGCTTGCATGGGGGAGAGTCGTTGTGGAGCATGGACATTGAGTGTTCATGATAAACTTAAACACTTTTACTTTATGATTTGGGTTTTGAACTATTTGCTTCCGCTGATAACTTAAACTATGTTTTGTTTGGACACCAATTGTATTGTGTTGGATTTTATTATTACTTACATGCTTGTTCAATATGATTGGTGGCTTGATCCTGGTCAGTCACGCCTCTAAGCAGTGATACTCCGCAGGTGGATTTTTGGGGGTGTGACAGTCAAAGTAATCGAACTATCTTGACACTCGAAGACATGTTGCGAACATGTGTGTGATTGGCTTTAGTGAGAACTGGGAGGATACTTATCTTTGGTTGGGTTCTACTGTAACAGTTACCATTCTAGTATTCAGACAACTCTCTTTGAGGCATTGCAAGGACAGTAACACTAATCTCCTTGTTGGATTGAGGTGGGTAACAACCTAATCACAGGTCTAGGACTGGTGCTTGAAACTCTTAGGAAGATTGCTTGGATCGGAAATCGTTTGGCGACAACGAATGACCGTCAGGAAAGTTGAAAAGATTAGGAAACACTGGGAGTTCGTTGTAGGGGGTAGTATCATGTTGAAAAGCTCGCCCTGGGAGGGTGTGGTACGCTTGGGAAGCGTGGCAAGCTTAATTTACATTGCGTTGAGTTATTCAGAATTCTGGAAAGAATCGGTCACGTCGCCTACAAACTCGAGTTACCCAACGAATTGGGTAACATGCATGATATCATTTATGTCTCGAAGCTAAGGCGGTGCTTGTCCAATGAAACGCTTGCGATACCCTTATTAGAGTCTGAGGTTAATGACAAGTTGCAGTTGTCGAGGAATCTACTGAAATCATGGACCAGGACGTCAAGATTCGTTAGTCGAATCCCAATCGTGAGAGTTCGTTGGAACTCAAGATGTGGACCGGAGTTCATGTGGGAACGCGATGATCGGAGTAAGCTCTAGTATCCTCAGTTTTTTGAACGGTTGCATCAATTTTGTTATCATTGGCGAATTTCGGGACGAAATTCCCTATCATGTTGGGGATGAGTGCCACCTAGGGAAAATCCACAGTCATCCTAATTTAACACTGTGATGCTTTGGATTGCTTATCAAACTTTCAAGTTGAGGATGATGTGATGGCCTGAGATTTCAAGTCTTTCCTCTACGCGTTATTTATTTCACAATCACGTAATACTTATTTCACAATCCTGCTTTGAGTGATACCTTATGCTTCGTGTTGGAATGTTTAATGGCTTAGACTTAGCATGTTTAGTTGTAACTTTGGATTATGCACCCACAATCACTCAACGACGAATAAGGGTGCTTCGTCACAACTTCCTCCTCGACGAAACATTGGCAGTTTCATCGACCAGTGGCGTTTCGACGACCAGAAGAGTTTCGCCATAGATGGTTCGTCGCTTGTGGGATGTTTCGTCGGCCCAGAATCCCTCGAATCCCAGTAAGGGCCCAATACATTTACTCGCATATATTACATGGTAGGGTTGTACTACGTCACATGACTGCTCGATCTGAAAACCCTAATCCTCTCTAGCTTGAACGACAACTTCATTTCCTGTGAAGCTCTCCTTTTCATCGACCTTAACATCTTCAATCATCTGCACCTTGTGGTTAGCATAATCTCATTTGTCTTAATCCTGATTGATTGTCTCTGATTATTGTGCGGATCTATGTAAATTGTGATGTGTGAATTCGTATGGTCTAGAGTAGTTAAAAACCATGATTGAACTTATTTCAGTTTCTACGATTACTCTCGGTTGTATGCGGTTGATATGGGTTAGGATATTGATCTTGATGATTCTGTGAAATAGTAATAATGCCAAGATTTGTTTATGCGAAACTCGAATCCGAATGATAGTCTTGGTGCACTTGTATGAATGTTACCATAATAAGATCATATGAATAGGATGAATGTCAGATTGGTTTAGTTGTTGACTGTGATGATTTGATCTGATGTGAATAGGTTATGTTAATCACTATTAGTGTTATTTGGTAATTAGGTTTCTGTGTCTGCATGATGAACTGGTATTGTGACGAAACTGCCCCCATTGACGAATAACTCAGGTGTTTCGTCACCTGCATGATGACGAAATACTTGGTGTTTCGCCACCCTCTTTTCGACGAAATACCTGGGTGTTTCGTCACACACACCTTCAAGACGAAACATAGTGTTTCGTCACACACATCTGCCGACGAACAACTTGATGTTTATCATGTGGTTTACTGTCTGTCTGTGGTTTATCAAGGGACTATGGTTTATCATGTGTATAGAACCTCATGGATGTGGAACTTGAATGATTTATTGTCTGCCTACTAATGATGTGTATGATATATAATGAAACAGTATGATGTACATGACGTTGAACGAAACTATGTGGATTGAGTAGTTGGATTATAAAAGCCAATCTGTTGCATGGTAATAGTGTTATTCAGTGAGGACCTTGACTTAACCCTTATGAATAGACAATACATATGTGAATGTTGATATGTGTCATAAACATGGGATGTAGACTCGTTTGGGAACAAAACACTTGTTATATGACTTTACGACAAACGTTATAGATTAATGGAGTGCATGATTAACAGTTACGACTTGTATAAGCACGTGTGTCATACTTGTATGCTACTATCGTAACATGTATATTGGATACGTGATATATGTGAACAACGTGAATATAAACTGATTACGTGTACATGAACATCAAAGGCTTTGACTAATTAAGTGAGAACAAGTAACTAATCATACCGAGCAAACCAAGGTGAGTTCACTGCTCTTTTTCCAAGCATGCGTCCCGGGGAGGGACATCTGGTAAACGTTCTGGGGAGGAATGTCATGTAATGGGTTTGACTGGAATGTTAAACCTGGCCTGTTGGTTAATACACGTATATCTATCACCCAAGTCCCTTCTTCCGATTGTTGCCGGGGAGGCAACGGGGTATTAGTTAATAGCGCTATTTAGGTTTGGCACCCTCACACCGTACCGGGGAGGACGGGAGTGAACTAATAACCCCAATCTTGACCATTGCTAAGATAGAGGCAATGGAGGCCAGGGTAAATAATCTGGAGCCATCGGCGGTAAGCGTGTGATTAACAACATCGAATCTGTGAAATGTTTTAATCTGGTAACTGGTAACTAAACACGTTAATAAAACTTTGAACTCACCAGCGTTGTCTGATACACGTTTTTCGGCATGCTTGCAGGCCTCTAGGTACATGTTGTTGGAACTTGCTGTCTGGGATGCTGGAGTGGTCATGGGTCAAGTTGCAAGGAAACACAAGACAAGTTTGATGGTTTTATACACCTGCTTTATGAAACTCATAACAAAATGTAATATGCTTCCGCTGGATAATAGATCTTGTATTGTAACACTTATTTTAATAAATGAAAGTTTTACTTGAAATACATTTATAGGTTCAATGTGATTGGTGGCTAGATCCTGGTTCGTCACACGCCTCGCGGGGGTTTCCGCATGTGGTATTTTAGGGGTGTGACAAAGGCCTTGCCTGACTCAGTCATTGGAGTTCTGTCTCGAGTTGTATGGTTAATGCAATTTGGGTTATTTTACTAACATATGTGCATTGTTTAAATTAACTAGGAAACTATATTATTATCAGAAAGTTATAATATTATCAGGAAGATATAATATTACCAGGAAGCCTGTAGGAATACCTAAATCTACAAAGGTGAGTTTATCCTCTTTTTGTAAATTCTTTTATAAACTATTTTTACAAAACCTAAAATGTCTTAAGTTATATTTCAAAGTGATTGAGTATTTGTAATTCTACAATTATTGTCGGTATGTTGGGGTTTTGTATACAAAATTTGTTACTACACTGTGAGTAGTAATATGACCACCAGTCATGGATTAACAGTACCGTGGGTGGTAATTAAGGTAGAATAATAAACAAATGTAATTGCGAGATCGCCCTCAATGCTGTAAAATGATAAAACCTGTTTTGTTTAAACTGGGATTCACTCACCAATATTTCTTGCTGATAAAATGTTTTAAACACGTGTTACAGGTAACTTAGTGTGAAGCCAAATAAAAGCCAGCTGGAGAGCACTATAGGCTTAGAAAAGTAGCTATAAAAGTTACCTAGATAAAACAGAGAATTGTTTTCAATAATTAGATTTTATCCCTATATATACATAAATATATTATAAATGAAAATCGGGTTTTGTCCCATTATTCATTATAAATATACTATCAGAAAAACTTGGGTTTTATCCCATTGATCTATTTTAAATATTATGGTGTTTAACTCTGATAAAAATATTCCTAACTACGGTCCTGATGAAACTTTCCGCTGCAAAATTAATAAACACCGATATCACCCGCTCTGAGCAGCTCGCGATCGCCCGCTCCCGGGCAGGGGTCGGGGGTTGCGACAGTAACAATGACAAAGCCACCGAAGCTTATGAGTATGGACGATTAAAAAGGATAGCACAAGAGGTTCTAACATTGGGTACAAGCCAACTTTCTGGATTGTTGGTATTCAATAGAAGAAGAATATACCGCTCCAGTCGGATAGAATGGTCAAAAGAAAAGCCTAACCCAGTTCGATCCAAATGAAAAAGAAAAGTTCATAAGAGAGAAAAAGATGTGGAATCTTCTTCAACAAGCTATGAAAGAAGATATATTCACGCTACTCCAACATATTGGTAATGCATAATCCATCTGGATGGCTTTGAAAGTGAAATTTAAAGGGAGTATATCAATGTAGAAAAGCAAGAAAGCTTTTCTAAAGAAAGAGTTTGATATCTTCACAACCATGAAAGGAGAGTTGTTAAAACAGCTTGTTGAGAGGTATTGTCATCTTGTTGCGGAGATGAAACAATTGGGAATTGAAAAAGAAGATGAAGAATGGGTGGAGCTAGCTGATGCCTTACCATATGGAGAATGGTCGACGTATTTGATGATTCTGAAGAATAATAAAGAATATAGCGATCTAAAACTAGGAAAATTTATTGAGAAGCTAGAAGGGCATGAACTAGAGCTACGCAAGATGGCCAAAATGAAAAGTTCAAATGTTCAATAAGACATTGATCTTTATTACAAGGGCAAGGGTGTGGAAAATACTCAAAGCCCAAATATCCAAACAACTTTTAGCGCAGATACATCATCTGGATCTTCATCTAACAATTTAAGCACTAGTGGTAGTTTTTCATCCTATCCAAGTTTTGAGCCAAACGCTCCAATGCAGAGTCCCTAGTCTTCGTAAAGCTCAAACAACTACTCAAACTAGAACCATTCTAATCCACATGTCATCCAGTGCAACATTGCTATTAATCTACAAAACACACAAGATTTTAATGAAACAACAGCTAAGGAGCACATGGTGTTTCTTGCTTCTGTCTTGGAATCTTATGAGAGTCTAATAGCAAGAAGAATTGGGAATCCTAATATGACAAAAAAATTATGATCAGAGAGATCCGGAAGAGATGGAACTGATCGATATCAAATGGTGTATGGCGAGTATAGTTCGAAGAGCGCATCGATTCATGGAAATCACAGGAATGAATAGTCTTGGAGGGCCTGACTCGAAGCTAGGGTTCGATAAATCAAAAGTGGTATGTTTCAAATGTAAAGAAAAAGGTCATCTCAAGCAAGAATGTCCGAACAGAGAGGTTCATGGTAACAATAATCCTTTTGGTGATGATTATTACAAAAGGGCGATTTATCACAAAAATTCCGAACTTCCGCTGAACATGTCAAGACCAATTCCAGTTGAGGATGGTTCATCGAAGTCGAAAGACAAGGCGTTGGTTGTAACTCAGGAAGATGAAGGATTTAACTGGAAGAATTATATTCCCAAAACCAAAAGCCTGGCTCTTTTGGCTGAGATTATTGAAGAACCAGAATAGATTGTGGAGGAAATGATAGTTAAAGAATCTTGTGATGAAGTTTGTGCTGAAATTACATTAAATGAAACTCTAGAAGATTCAGAAAATTATTATGATTCTGAAGCATCACAAGATGTTCTTCGTAATGCATTCAAATCTATTATGCCTCCGGATATATTTAATTCCTTTGCAGGTTTCTTTGGCATTGAAGGAAATTATTATGATCTACATTGTGAAGAAGAAAAGAAACAACCTGTAGAAGAGATCATAGACATGACGAAGGAATTGAACGTTGAAAACTTATCCGAAATTGCTGATAAAGCCATGATGGCTCAATTAAAAGAGGTAGTTGAAACCACTGAAGATGTCCAAAAAGTCATGGTCGACTCAGTTGAGGAAGAGGTTAATAGTCAGAAAACAAGAACTCAATTTCAATGCACGAAATGTATAGAACCGTGCAAATCATGCATCAAAAAAGATGAGAAATTTAAAGAGTTGAAAAGACACACAAATAATTTTATAAGTGATCTGAAATAAACAAAAGAAGGCTATGATAAACTTAACAGAATTATCAACCAGTACCGTGATGCAAGCAGAGTAAATGAAGAACCGATTTCTATACTCAAAAGCACTGTCATTGATAAACAAATTGCAATTAATAATCGTATTGACATAATTGAAAAAATAAAACAAGAGCTAGAAACCCTTAGGATAGAAAGGGAATGGGTTGATAAGAATCTGATTAGTTACTCTACAACATCTTATGTTTTGGATCACATTATCCCCAAAACGACAGGAAAAAGATGAATTAGCGGAAGATGTGTATGGTTATCATAACCAAGGGTTGGGTTATAATCGAGTTCCACCTCCTATGTGGAATAGCTATTCGAGAAAGAAACCAGATGGGGTGGAAAAGACGTTGAATTTAAAATAAAAAAACTAAACAGAAAGACCAGCTGCCTGACAATCTTGATGTGACATATACCAAATCTGAAACTGAATGTGAATCAGAATTAGTTAAAGATGTTGTTGAGAAGTTTTTGTCAAATGAAAGTGATAACACTAATTTTGAAAGTGCTCAATTAAAGTTTGACAAAGAAAGTTCAAGTTCACAACCTGAAAGTGACGAAGGTTTTCATAAAAATTACGTTCCAAAATCAACATATAGTTCAAGTGATGATCCAAATGATATTATGTATAAAATGAATGGATGACAAACTATATTTTGATACAGAGTTTCTGATTCAAAATGTAAACATGAACAAAGTCGAAAGGTTTTCAAATTAGTTGAGGTTGAAATGTCTGAGATTGAAAATTTGTCAAACAATCAGGGATTTTCAAACTTTAGAAGAGACAAGGCTTACTATTCTAAACCAAAAAGTTCCGACTCTAACTATCAACAGAGAAATTACTATTATGGAAGGAACGGTTCGGGATACGGTAAGAATAATTACAACAAGTTTGGAAAATCAAAGTTAACAAAGAAAATGACTTTTGTGTCTGGAACAAGTTCAGAAAGTGAAAAGGAAAGTCAATTTAGCAAACAATCCAATGAAGAATTCTTTGGTTAGAAAAGACAACGTGAACTGGTTGAGGGATCCAATGTTGTAACTGACAATAGGACTTGCTTCAGAAGTAATCAGGTTAGGCACATTGCTAATACATGTCCATAAAAGAATCCTAAACCTGTTTACGGTATTAAAAAGACTTCAAAAGATTCGAAACAAAAATCACCAATGTTTGTTCCAACTCAAATTTTAAAATGAAACAACGAATCTTCAAACAATGTTGAACAAAAAGATTCTAACTTTTACACTAAGAAATCAACTTTGAAAAATCAAACAAGGGTGATCAAGAAAAAGGAATCTTCTGAAGAAATTAAACCATCTGATTAACCAGTGAATTTCAAAAAAGTTGAAAATGAGTGTGAAAACAAATTTGTAAACCCACCCAAGACCGGTAAGGCTTGGGTCTCACTCTTCAAGTAATTATTTTAGTGCATGTGCAAGGACACCCAAGATCTATCATATTGAAGTGGATCATGGATAGCAGAGCATCTAGGTACATGACAGGGATGTTGGCACTCCAATACGATGTCAAATCTATCAGAGGAGGCTACGTCAGGTTTGTAGGTAATCAGGGAGGAAGAATAGTAGGTGAAGGCACGTTAACCAATAAGATGGTGTCGTTTGAAAAAGTTAACTACATAGCTGAGTTGGAGAACACTTTGCACAGTATCTCTCAGATTTGTGACAAAAAATTCACGACGCACTTCACAGACACAAAGTGTTTGATTCTGAAGCCAAGCTTCAAAATATCGGAAGAGTGGATTTTAATGTGCGCTCCTCGTGAAAACGATCTATATGTCTTAGAGATGAGTGTGGAAACTACGACAATGAAAATAGCGTAGTGTTTTGTTTCAAAAGCTATAGAGGGCTCTATATTGTGGCATAGAATAATGGGGCACATTCATCTTCGGAAAATGAATTTTCTGGTACACAACGAGTTAGTGGACGGTGTCAATGTGAAGAGCTTTTACTTGAATGATGACTGCATCAGTTGCAAGGAAGGAAAGCAACATAAAAAGTCGTATCCAAGAAAGCTTATGAACTCGATAAAGCTTCCACTAGAAAGGCTTCATATGGATCTCTTCGGCCCGGTAAATGTAAGAAGTATACCAGGAGATCTGTACTGCCTAGTTATTACCGACGTCTATTTGAGGTTCTCTTAGGTAATGTTCCTGGAAAGTAAGGATGAAACGTTCGTCAATATGATGATTTTGTTCAAAAAGCTAGAGAATCTGTACCATTTGCCGATTAGACGCATTCGAAGCGATAATGGAACAGAATTCAATAATAACAAGATGTTAGAGTACTGCAACGAGAAAGGAATTCTGCATGAGTTTAGCACACGAAACACTCCACAATAGAACAGTGTAGCTGAGAGAAAGAACAGAACGCTGATAGAGACTGCACGCACCATTCTCGCCGTTTCAAAACTGCCAGTTAGTTTCTGGATCGAAGCCGTGGCATCTGCGTGTTACACACTAAACACAGTTCTAACGGTTAAGGCGCAAAGAAGACATGTTTCGAGTTGCTTAACCAACAAAAACCAAATCTAAAATGGTTAGAACCTTTTGAGTCTTTGTGTACGGTAATTGACTCAGATGGCAAATTTGGGGCTAAATCATTATAAGGGTTCTTTGTAGGGTATGCTAGTCTGTTAAACAGAGTTTATCTTCCTAGCATTAACCAGGTTATTCTGGCTCAACACGTAGATTGTCAAAGATACACATCTCTGACACAGAAACCAGGAGATCCTTGGCTATTCGATTATGAAGGTCTCTAGAATTCTTTCAATCAGCCAGCTGAACCATCAGTGGAAGAACTTGCTATGCTTTACCAGCATCAACAAATTTTTTTTCACAAGATCAAGTTCCAAGACCAATCGTTGTAACATGAACAAACGTTGGCACACATGATGCTAAAGCAGGATCAAGTACTCAACATCCCGAATCACAGACTGCTGGAACAAATGAACCCGAAGTTAAACCATAAGTGAATGAAACAACTCCGAGTTTTGATCAATCTAATGACTCCGAATCTGAAGTTGAACCAACATATGACAAAGATGGATCTCCTTCTAATCATGGTGAAATTCAGCTTGATAGTCTACTCGACAATCAACATGAGGGAACGAGTGCTCAGAATGAAAGTTCTGCTATTAACCAAGATGTCGAACAGAATGTTAAAAACTTAAAACAAGAAGTGACCATATCTGTGAGGACCATTTCGCTCTTGAAAATGCTCCGGCCAATTCAAATAGTCACTCCGTAATGTACAGAATCCATTAGGAATGATGACACACACAAGAATTAACATATAAACACTCATTTCTATTGATTGAATGAGATTACAGAGCCGTGACACAATTTTGGCAGAGCTTCACTTCAGAGATGCCAAAGTTACAAATGAACACATCAACACACCTGTTTATACTAAGCACCCTTCGTGCGAGTAGACCCTAGTGCGGATAGCCCGTTCGTGCGAAAGGGCTTTACAAGACAATCCCGACTCATTCGACACGCTATTCTCTACAGTTAAACATGACACGACACATTGACGCAGGCTACAGACATTATGCACTCATAAATTCCCCCTTGGATGTAGCCGTAGTTACGTTCGGTCTTCAAAAACTCTACCTCTTCTCGTATCTTCTTTTCGTTAACCACCACTCTTCTCGTATACTTCAAGAGACGTTTCTTTTTCTTCTCTTGTTCAGGAATCAGAGTCTGATCTGTCTTGAACGGCTTTTTCTGCAACTTCAGTCTTCCCAAAATTGTTGCTTTCTACACTCTAGCCTCGAACCGTTCTTCTCTTTTCTGCTCTTTCAGGAACTCCTTCATTTCTAACTCTCTCCAACTTGTCTCCCAATAACGACCAGAATGGATATCTTTCTCATAACAAATGTTGATAATGTTCTGGTATTGCATCGCTTGGACTTTATCAGTTTCTAAGTACAAGATCTTCGTAAAGAATAAGCATTCAACGTCTTTCTTGGATAGATTCACTAGCCACATCGGGTCTAGTATTTGAATTCCTCTCTATATCCATGTCACTTTATTCCTCAAACCAATCACCGCTATAGCAGCTTTAGGGTCATAGTACCAACTCCTGAACTCTTCGTAGAAATCTTGCTCTATCTTTCTAAGCGGCATATTTCTCATTACACGTGATCGTTTGACATGCAGAGTGATATCCTTTTGACCTACCTTCTCATCAATATTCACAATCTTTTTAGGATAATGAGGCTTCCAATTTGGAAAGTTATGCCTCGCCTCATATTTGATCAGCGTCCACAAACTTTGTTCATGCACATCCCACCACGGCAGAGTTTTAATGTGTATGAGATACTTAAAATATTGCACGCCGAACTCTCTCTTGATTGCATAAACTTTTAAGTCTTCCAACCATCCCCAGCTAAGAATATCCCCCAATGACGCTTATGGATACCTCGTAAAGAATGCTAGTGGCCTTTTAAAATTTCTTTCCTTAGGCATTGGCCTGAACCACTTCTTACGAGCTTCACGCAGATCTTCTTAACTCATCTTGGATGGTTCTCCTACTCGAATTCTTTCTTCAACCTTATGACGCAACATATCTTCATTATGTACTGAAAACAATTCTTCAAATGTTGGGAAGTCCTCTGACCCTTCACCAGTATATCTAAAAGCTTCATCATTGTGAGAATCATCCTCCACGACAACATTATCAAAATCATTTACGTCTGGTATGTCTTTGAATACATAGTTCTCTGGTTGTTCTGGATCAATCTCATTTAATTCATCTTCGAAATCAAACTTAAAATAATCTTCTTTTATATCCATCAACTCGACAATCTCTTCACATGTATAATTATGTACAAACTCACCTTCTTCCACATTGTGACAGAGATATATCGTCTTTGACCTATCTTCTGGAACAACAGTTAGTGGGGTAACCTCTGTTAAGATTCCAGCAGATTCTTCATCGTTTTGAGCACCAGAGCCACTCTCCCCCTTATAATGATCTTCATCACCTTCTTCATTCTGGTTATCATTCAAATAATCCATCAATCTATCATCGTTCTTCCTGCTTACAATCTGAAAACCACTATTACCTTGATCATCATCATCATCATCTTTGTAATCATTTGTGGGATCATCAACATCTTTCCAGAGCGAGCCCCCTATAGAGGCAAGTGAAGCTGGTGAGCCGTATGATGGGCAACTATCTCCTGTGGTTCGGAGAGGAATCAGCTGTTAGTTAGCACCCCTTTGGTTTCGGGGTGGACCCTTTCACTCTATTTTATTATATATGTTGGTGCATGCGTCTGTCGACTTCGTCTTGTATCGAGTCTAGGATTAAAAATGTTAGATATGTTATACGTTTTAGAATGTGTTTAAGGTAATTTAGCTTGAACGTAGTGATTTACCTTGAAAGTGTCACATGACAGTTTCAAGCTAAATCAACATGTTGATTTCCCTTGAAAGTGGCATGTGTCATTTCAAGCTAAATCAACACCACTATAAATAGCCTTCAAGCTAAATCATTTGTAACGTTTGGAGAAGTCTTCCGGTTTGCAACGAAGTGCTGCCGAAGTGTTGTCAGGTTGTAAACGTCATACAAATCAATAGTACAACAGTTTTAAGCGTGAATCTTGCTGAATTGACCTCGGTTTGTTCGTTTCCGCCGCTCAAACTGAGATAAACTCTTCTGATCGACTCGTTCGGGTCCGCAAACGATCCTACAAGTGGTATCAGAGCTCAGGAGGAAGAGTTCATACCAATTCAGCCACAAATTCTGAATTTCTACACCTTCTTTCAAAATCGAACAACTTTTCACGGTTAAAAACGTCTGATTTTCACATATCACGTGCGAAAACATGTTTTAACAAACCCTTGAAAGTTTCAGAACTTAATTCGGTCATTTACTTGTTCAATCGGACCAAAATCAGATCGTTTTTGCTGACATCATCAGATTTCACTTGAAAATTACTTGTTAATTTCGCTTGAATGTATGTTAAATTGAAGATTTCGCTTGAGTTTATAGAATGATTTCGCTTGAGAATTGACATTTTGATTCTATTTCACTTGAATCTGATATACAAACATAGATTTCGCTTGAACATTGAAATAACATAAAAGATTTCGCTTCAAAGTGTAATTGTTGATATCTCTTGAAACTTGTTGTGTGACTTTGCTTGAAACATATATTGAGTATTGTGAATCTGTTTGAGATTGTCTGATCACAGTTTGTTGAGAAATGAAATTATATGTTTGCAATTGATTTAGTAGTTCGAGGATTGCATGTGATATGGAATATTCTAAGTCTTGAAAATTGTTTCTCTTAAATGATGTTGTCAGTTTAGTGTTATTGAAAACAAAAATGGGCATGTGAAATATAATGATGGTCGGCACAAGATTTTATCAATTCATGTGGTTCACTGCAAATTCATGTTGTGTTAAAGTGTAATCAGATGTTTCATGTGATTGTAATAATTGTTTCAATATATCATAGTTGTCAGTCTAGTTTGTTGATAATAAATGTATTGCATGTGAAGTCTTCTTGTACCATGTGTCAGCATTGATAATATCGAAACTTGAATAAAAAAAAAACATGTCCACATGATGCATATTTTGAATCAGTAAACTCTAGGTTGCAAATGATGCATACTAGTTCTCGGTCCAATCATGTTTAGTTGATTTTTGTGCTGCCGTTGTCAGTTGTCGGTAATCAGGTCACAAGGTTTGGAGCACGGTTCGATCAGTACGTTTGATAAGTCAAGTTGTTTTGTGTGGTCAAGTCACGTGATATAATTCAGTTAGTACGGTTTGGAGTTCGAAGGTTTCAAAGAGTCAGGTCAATTGAATTTGATCCGGGTCATTCTGTACGCACAGTTGGTTGTTCAGTTCGCACAGTGTGTCAACCTTTTAGTCGCTCAACATAATCATCAGTTCGAGTACCAGTTTGGTTTGTATAATTGATAAACCTTTAAACTGATTGTGTTTTGTTTGTGTGTCGTCAAATTGTCAGGTTGTAAACGTCATCGAATCAATAGAAACAACAGTTTAAAGTGTAAATCTTGCTGAATTGAACTCGGTTTGTTCATTTCCGCCGCTCAAACTGAGATAAACTCGTTCGGTTTGAGCTAGTCTCACACATCCCCGGTTCGAACCCGGGCTCTGATACCACTTGTAGGATCGGTTTGCGACCCGATCGAGTCGTTCAGAAGAGATTTATCAGTTTCAGAGGCGGAAACTAAGAAACCGATTGTGAAACAGCTTGCGTATCACTTTAACACTGATTATATTGATATACTATCGTTTACAATCAGTCCTCACACCGGCAGCACCTCGGTATGGAATTTCATAAACGTTTACAAATGAATAGACCACTACCCTATATATAGTAGTCAGATTTCGCTTGGAAACACTTCAAGCGAAATCTACATTAAATGTCACATTCAAGCGAAATCGACAAAATACATAAATTTGACTTGAAACTTGCTTTGTCTTCTTGTGATGATGTCATTTGATGATGTCATATTGTGATGTCATCATTCAATATGATGACATCACTCCTGTAAAGATCTGCAACGAACCCGAGACTCGACATAAGACGAAGACGACAGATGAATGCACCAACAGACTCCCCCTCAGATGTTGACGAGTCTTAAATGTCGAGTATTCACAATCTTCAGTCTTTATCGGTCTTTTTCTTTATTAGAATATACCAGGATCTTCTCTTTGGCTCTAACCTCGTCAGACTCCCCCTCTCATCATGATGGGATCGCCGTCTGGAATTAGCTATCACCTTGAGATTAATCCCTGGCTTTATCTCTGTTTAAGCTCATTTCCTGCACAATATTCTCATCACCACATAAGTTTTTACTTAAAACAATAAGAAAAACTTACTGGAAATAGTTACATCAAGTTCAAATTAATGACCCTGATTGACTAATACTCAACTTCTTTCTCAAAATCAGTTTCTTCTTTTAAAACA
>JARYGA010056262.1:0-50244 GCA_030545235.1 Helianthus tuberosus
TTTGTAGAAAGACCTCTACAGATTGAAGATAGGAAAGTCAAGAGTCTCAAGCACAAGAGATTAGTTCTGGTCAAAGTAAAGTGGGACTCCAAAAGAGGACCCGAGTATACATGGGAGCTTGAATCTGAAATGCAAAGGAAATATCCGCACTTATTCCAGTAGATCTCGAGGACAAGCTCTAAAACAAGGTGGGGAGGATGTAACAACCCTCAGTAAAACCGACACTCTCATAATATTTCCGACACCCCAGTATCTTTTAAAATATCCCATTATGTCTTTAAAACACCCCATATGTGAAAACCGAGCCCGAAATACAATATAGCAATAAAAGTAAAATATAAAATCTGAAACATAAGCTGAGGCGGGCCGCGTAGGACCCACCCCAACCTTACGCGGGCGGTATCAAGGCTGAAACTTGATTCCGGTGGAATTTTAAGTTAAGGCGGCCGCGTAAGCTCACCTTAACTCTTACGCGGGCCGCGAGAGATCAATAACACGACAACACCAGAGGCCGACACGTGTCGACATCGTGGCGAGTCTAGGCGATGACCCGAATCACCTAAACCCTACCCGGGCTAGTACGCGGGCCGTGTAAGCCCCGCTTATCCTTTACGCAGGCCGCGTGAGACCCAGTTTCAGCAACTATATAAGCAGGCATCGGGTTTCAGTATTCCTTGTTCATTTCTTTTCTTTCTTAAGCGAATTTCTGAAGATATAGGCATAATATTCAAGTATTATACCCCCTAATTAGCGAGGTTCTGCTCCGTTGTAAGTATTATAACCCCAGTTTCATAGTAGATACGCTGCCCGATTGATTTAGGATTCCGTAATAACTGTCGTGGTTCTGCCCGACGTAGTTGTTGGATTCCGTCTCGGGGATGGTATCATTATATTTTCAAAGGGTTATGATACTAACCTATGTAGATTTGTGTAAATTATAGATTATTCCCAGGAAACCCTTACGAGAAGTCTAAGATAGCAATGTGAGTTTATCCAACTTTTGTTAACCTTTTTGTAATATTTTACAAAACCTTAATTGTTTTACAATGTGATTAAGCGGTGATTGAGTCTTTGTAGTCTTCAATTACTGCCGGTATGTTGGGGTTTTGTATACAAAATTTACTACTCCATGTAGTAAGTCGGGGATGACAGTACGTTACCATTGGACAACGAGTTAGCCAATGTGTAATATGACCCACAAGTCAGGATTGACAGTACTGAATGAGTAATTGTGTAGAAATAAACAATGTGATCGCTCTCAATACTGTTTTAATTGATAAAATGTTTCTTGACTAAACTGGGATTCACTCACCAGTATTTCCCACTGACAAATGTTTTTAAAACGCGTTTCAGGTAACACAATGTGACAGCCAATTAGTAAAAAGCCAGCTGGAGAGCACTGAAGGCTTGGGAAAAATGTGGCTATAAAAGTTACCTAATAAACGATGTTTTAAATTCAATAAAATAAGGTTTATTCCTATAAATGTATTGTAATATGAAACTTGGGTTTTACCCATGTGATCATTAATATTAAATATGGTGGTTTTACTCTAATAAACATTTCCTAACTACGGTAGTTTACATATGAGGGGATCAAACCATTCGCACCCCCGCCATCCAATACCAGTGGGTATTGAAGGAGGTCATAGTAAGCTTGACCCAGGTCCTTGCAGGATCTATACACTGAACAAGGCAAGAACCTTACCAAACCATTCCCTAAACCCCCGACCAGGTAGCCAACATATCTCTATATAGACCGTAGAGATATGAATGGTGTAAATCTTTTATTTTATATAGACAGTAAAATAACGTCAAGACACCATGGACAAATGATAAGGTAGTTTCACCTTCAACATAAGAAACTAGTTATTAAAGTAATTAATACAAAACCAAATAAAAAGTGCGAAAAGATTAAAAAACAAAAGTATTACACTAAATGCTTGTCTTCACCTAGTGATGTAAGAGACTTAGGCAAACATTGACTTTGATTGTCAATAACTCTTTCTATCAATCTTGGATCCCGAGACTACTACACACACTCTATGATGGATGATGGATGATGGTGGTGGATGTGGGTGTTGTGATGGTGGTGGAGTGTGGGTGAAGTGGGAGAGAGGTGGTTTGTCAAGGGATGCCTTTGAAGTGAACCAAGCACCTCTATTTATAGCCTGCACAGAAGCCCGGACACGGCCCCGTGTCCATTGGGCATGACCCCGTGTCCATCTACTTTCTCTTTCTTCATTAATTGCAGTTTGTCTGCATTAGTTGACCACGCCCCCGTGTCTGCTAGGCACGGCCCCGTGTGCAGAAGCGTATCTGTACTATCAAGATTTGCTTGGATTCTGCGAATCTTAGCGTTGACCACAGCCGTGTTGAGCTGGGCACGTCCCCGTGTTGGGAAATAGAAGCTTCTACAACTTTGTCTTTTCTGCAGACACTTGAGCACGCCCCCGTGTCCACTGGGCACGGGGCGTGTTCAGCCTTCTGATTTCTTGTTTTTGCTTGGGGAGATGCTGTCGAGGGGTCGGGCATGCCACGTTTATTCCTTTTCTTGTATTTATGTTAGATTTAGCTGCATTTTTGTTTGTTTTGTTCATTTACGCTCATTTAATCCGTAAAATACAAAAGGAAGACAAAAGCACACTTTTTTCTACATTAGTACTAAAAAAAGTTTAGTTTTATGCTTCATTTGATGTAATTTATATGTTGCATTTTACACACATCACAGAGCTTCGCTAAATAGTGGTTATTAAGCTCGGGCAGAAGCTCTACTATTAGAAAGTTAGAGAGAGAATTCGAGAATGAACGGTTTGTCAAATGAGCTCGAGCCCCCCTTTTATAGGCTGTTTCGGCAGTCTTTCGCGCCCCACGAAAGCTACCGCTTCGGCAGTCTCGGGCCGCGAGAGCCCACGTGTCGATTTATAGGGTTGCCGAGTCAGGGTGTAGGTTCGCCATGTGTATGACACGTGTCCAAATTGTGTGCCAGCCAAGTAATGGCTGTCGCGCCCCGCGAAGGACCAAGGGGTCTCCGTCGCGGCCCGCGAGCGACTGCCAAACTTGGTTTTTGTTGATTTTTCTCAGTGTTGGGTTATTTCGGGTCCGGTTCTCATGTACGGGGTATATTTAGGGACATTTAGGGTGTCCAAAATATTTTTAGGATGGTTCTTATATCCTCCCCACCTTGTTTTGGATCTCGTCCTCGAGATCTACTGGAACAGGTGTGGGCATTTCCTTTGCATTTCCAATTCGAGTTCCCAAGTGTATTCTGGTCCTCCTGTGGAATCCCATTTTACTTTGACCAGAACTAATCTCTTGTGTTTAAGATTCTTGATCTTTCTATCTTTAATCTGAATGGATTTCTCGATAAACTTGAGTTTTTCATTTACCTTTATATCCTTAAGAGGTATCACTAGTGATTCGTCTGCTAAACACTTTTTGAGATTACATACATGTAATACATCATGTATTTCTGCCATTTCCTTTGGCAGTTATAGCTGATAAGCTACAGGTCCTATTCTTCTAATAATCTCAAAAGGTCCAACGTACCTAGGGCTTAGTTTCCCTCTTTTAACGAATCTGACTACTCCCTTCCATGGAGAAACTTTTAATAATACTTTATCTCCTGCTTGAAATTCTAATGGTTTTCGTCTGTTGTTAGCATAACTCTTTTGACGATCTCGTGCGGCTTTTAGTCTTTCCTTGACTTGAATGATTTTATCTGTTGTTTCTTGTACTATCCCTGGTCCGGATAATTGTTTTTCTCCAATCTCTGCCCAGCAGACTGGAGTTCTGCACTTTCGTCCATAAAGTGCTTCAAATGGTGCAACATTAATGCTAGTATGATAGCTGTTATTGTAGGAAAATCTATTAATGGTAAATGATCGTCCCAATTTCTTCCGAAATCAATTACACATGCTCTAAGCATATCTTCCATAGTCTGGATTATCCTTTCGCTTTGTCCGTCCATTTATGGATGATAAACCGTGCTAAGATTCAACCTGGTTCTCATTGCTTTTTGGAAACTTGTCCAAACATGAGAAGTAAAACGGCTATCTCTATCGGATACGATAGATAAAGGAATCCCATGTAATGAAACTACTTCATTTACATATAGCTTGGCTAACTGTTCCATA
The DNA here is from genome assembly GCA_030545235.1 of Helianthus tuberosus. Taxonomy (NCBI): domain Eukaryota; kingdom Viridiplantae; phylum Streptophyta; class Magnoliopsida; order Asterales; family Asteraceae; genus Helianthus; species Helianthus tuberosus. The sequence continues at coordinate 4,134 of JARYGA010056262.1, forward strand.
CTGAAAGTTTACTTCATGGGTATGAAATGAGCAGATGTGGTCAATCTGTCTACAATCACCCAGATTGTATCATTTCCTTTTCTTGTTTTAGGTAATTTGGTAACAAAATCCATTGTTATCAATTCCCATTTCCATATGGGCATTTCTAATTGTTGCAATAATCCTGATGGTTTTTTATGCTCAGCTTTAACTTGAGAACAAGTTAGACATTTAGCAACATAATTAGCTATATCATTTTTCATTCCTATCCACCAGAAATTCCTTCGTAGATCATGATACATCTTATCACTTCAAGGATGTATCGTATACTTAGATTTATGAGCTTCTTCTAAAATTCTATAACGCAGGTTTCCTTGTTTAGGTATCCATATCTTTTTCTTATGGAACTTCCAAATTCCATATGTTCCTTGTTCTAATTCCTTAATCATTCCTTTCAATTTTTCAGCATCGTCCTCGATTGCTGACTCTTGTACTTCTCTAATTTGTTCATTTAAATCTACTTGTAGATTTAATTTGAGAGAACGTACTCGCTTTGGTTTTTCATGATACTTTCGACTTAAAGCATCTGCTACTACATTGGCTTTCCCAGCGTGGTACTGGATATCACAATCATAATCACTATGAACTTCCATCCAGCGTCTCTGTCTCTCATATTTAATTCTTTTTGCCCGAAAATATACCTTAAACTTTTATGATCGGTGAAGACAACAAATTTATTTCCATATAAATAGTGTCTCCAAATCTTAAGGGAAAAAACTATGGCTCCTAATTCTAGATCATGGGTGGTGTAATTCTCTTCATGTTGCTTAAGTTGTCTAGAGGCATAGGCTATAACCTTTTGACGTTGCATCAACACACATCCATATCCTAACTTAGATGCATCACAGTAGATTATAAAGCCTTCAGTTCCTTCTGGTAATGCAAGTATGGGTGCGTTGGTTAATTTCTGCTTAAGGATCTTAAAAGCTTCCTCCTGTTTTGGTCCCCATTCAAACTTAACTAATTTGCAGGTCAGTTTAGTTAATGGAATGACTATTCTAGAAAAATCATGGATAAATCGTCTATAATATCCTGCCATTCCAAGAAAACTTCGTACTTCTGTTGGTGATTCAGGGACTTTACATTTAGTAATCGCCTCGATCTTTGTGGGATCCACATGAATTCCTTCATGATTAATCAGATGTCCAAGGAATTGCACTTCCTGTAACCAAAATTCACATTTTGAGAATTTAGCATAAAGCTTCTCGTTTCTCAACAATGTGAGGAGTGTATGCAGATGGGCTGCATGGTCCTCTTTACTCTTATAGTAAATTAAAATATCATCTATAAAGACAATTATGAATTTATCCAGGTATGGTTTGCATATCCTATTCATCATGTCCATAAATGTGGTTGGGGCATTGGTTAAACCAAATGGCATGACAGTAAATTCATAATGTCCGTATCTCGTTCTGAAAGCAGTTTTAGGAATATCTTCTTCCTGTACTTTCAGTTGATGATATCCAGAGCGTAAATCGATCTTAGAAAAGAATCGAGCTCCTTGAAGTTGATCGAACAGATCATCGATTCTCGGTAGTGGGTACCGATTCTTAATCGTGACTTTATTCAATTCTCGATAGTCAATTCACATTCGCATCGATCCATCTTTCTTTTTAACGAACAACATCGGTGCTCCCCATGGGGATGGACTTGGTTGTATAAAACCTTTGTTAAGAAGTTCGTCTAATTGCTCCTTCAGTTCCTGCATTTCCGTTGGTACTAATCGATATGGTGCTTTGGCAATTGGTGCCATCCCTGGTATTAGGTGAATTCTAAATTCAACCTCTCTATCAGGCGGTAATCCTGGTAACTCTTCTGGAAAAACGTCTGCGAATTTAGATATCACAGGAATATCTTTTAATTCTTTTCCTTTAGTATTAATGATTACAGAAATCATATATACTATTCCTCTCTTTCTTTCATAACTTGCGGCTTTCATCACAGAGATGAATTTCGTCGATCTAGTTGGCTTATCTCCTTTAATTGTGATCTTTTCACCACTTGGTGTACTTACTTGTACTAACTTTTGATCACATAAAATACTGGCACGATTGGCTACCAACCAATCCATTCTTAATACAACATCGAAACCGGCCAAATTCATTGGGTACAGGTTACCAAAGAAATGATGGTTTAGGATTTCTATTCTTGCTCCCTGCAAGATTTCACTTATCTTAACGGATTCTCCATTGGTCGTTTCTACCAGATAGTCTTGTTGAAGTTTGACTAAGGTTTGGTCAAGAAATTGGTAGAAAGAAGTATTGATAAAACTTTGGTTTGCACCAGAGTCAAACAATATCATGGCAAATATGTCATTAACTAAAAATGTATCGGCGATCACATCCGGAATATCTTGGCTTCCTCAGCTGTTAGAACAAAGGCTCTGGCATTCTTCTTAGGTGCTTTTGTTGTCTTAGTCTTATTGGGCGTGGCTAGAGCTAGCTTCGGACAGTTTGGTCTAATGTGTCCCTTTTCTCCACAATTAAAGCATATCCCATTACCGGGTTTCTTTCTACAGTCTTCTTCCTTGTGTCCAAAGATCTTGCAAAAGTTGCAATATGTAGAGTATCTTCCAGAATGCTTTCCTTTGTAGTTCTTACTGTAGGGTGCAGAAGAACCTGTTCCCTTTCCATGGTAGGAATTACTAGAACGAAATTCCTATGTAAGCTTTTGAGCTAGGTTCTTCCTCTGGTTTTCTTCTTGTGTACGTACCAGTTCATCAGTCAAAGTATTGACTAATTCTACTGCTTCTTCTATGGTTTGTGGTCTAGCTGCCTTAACTATATGTCTAATCTCACCGATTAATCCCCAAATATAACGGGAGATTAATACTGGTTCGGGTGAGGCTAAGGATGGTACTATCCTAGCATCTTCGAATAATATGGTAGTGTAACCTTTGCAGTCTATTCCAGTCATTCTGATATTTAGGAACTTATTGGCGATTTGTTCCTTCTCATTAGGAGGACATAATTTTCTTTCAACTATTTCCTTAAGTTGATCCATTCCATGTTATAAAATCTGTCACTTCCCTTAGACTGGAGAATAGTATTCCACCATTCTAAGGCTGCATTTTTTAAAAGATTCGAAGCAAACATAATCTTATCTTCGTCTACGCATTTACTTATTTTTATGACTGCTTGTGTCTTTTCTATCCAACGTAAAGTTGCAATGGCTACTTAATTGCCGGAGAATTCTATTGGTTTGTAGGCCAATAATTCTTTAAAAGAACAACCGTATGGAGCGGTTCTTCTTCTTTTAGGAATTGGAGCTTGGATGATAGGTCCATTGTCATTATTCACATTGTGACTTTGTTCAGTGTGTGGACGTTTACTGCCATTTGCGGATCTATCTGCTTCTTGAACAATCTTGAGAATATAAGGCATGGCATCTATAATTCCTTGTGCCACTATATGTTGAATGACACTATTATCTATTTGGTTTCCATTATTTTCATTATTCTGGTTTTCCTGATTTACTTCGTTCGACATCTGAATTGTAAACATTTATCAGGTATTAATTATCACAAAATAGAATTTGATACAATACACAATCACATGAACAAGTTGGTCAAAAACGTCGATCATTGCGACATTTACTCTTTTTCATATATATATATGCATCTATTACAATTACAACTGAAAATTAAAGATACTATGCATCCGTACTTATATATATAGATATATTGTTATTATTACTATTATATATATATATATATATATATATTCTATAGTACAAAATTACACGTATATCTAGTTATGGATCCAATCATGTATGTCACGCACGACCTGTTTCCACATAAGTTTTTCTCCTATTATTCGTATTTTATCTCCTTCTTCTATTAATTCATCACCTAATGAGCGAAGTTCCTCCAAATTTTCCTGGCTCATAGGTGACATGGGTGCTGGTACAGGATCAGGGTGTTGAGGGATAGGTTGTCCATAAGGGTATGGGTTTCTTATTACACTCTGCGTCCACCATTCGCTACTCCAAAAGGGATCTAAAGGATTAAGGTCAATGTACTAGGCTATGGGGTTTGGTGGGGGAATCCTGGGAATCTCATAAGGGTCTACATCAGGGATTAGAAATGAATCTTCTTGGTCAGGTTCTTGCATCGGCCTTTTTTTCGGTATGCCGCTCCTCGAGCTAGGATAAAATGATCAGATGTCCCTGTTCTGGGAATAAAGGTAACAGTGGCGGTTCGACTACTTGATTTTGGTTAGTATCTATGGCTATAGTAGCTAACATGTGGAAATTTGCCAACTGTCTATCTAATTCTTCTTCCTAAGGTGGTATACTGGTTACTTCCTGAATTTGTGCGTTTGCCTCCCTATTGGCCCTGACTATTGCTCTCTGTTGCTGTAACTTCTTCATTCTTTTCCTCCTTTCATGAGCCACTCTACTAAACCAACCTCTTTTCTTAGTAGTGAACGGTTCCTTCGACTGTGCCTTAAAAATAAATATTCCCTCTTCTGTATCGGCTGAATATCCTGAGGGATCAGGCTGAGATGTTGTTCCCTCATTTTTCTGTGAACTATCTAAATGACGATAAGCGTCCGATATTTCTTGATCACTCATACTGTAAACTAACATATACTTAAATAACACATAATACATAATCACATAAATTATTTCCTAACACAGAATTTGAAATTTTAGTGTCAGCAGAACACTTCTTTGGCTTAAATCAGTGGTTGTAGCTCTGATACCACCTTCTGTCGCAACCCCCGACCCTTACCCGGGAGCGGGCGACCGCGATGTCGCAGAGCGGGTGGTATCGGTGTTTATTAATTTGGCAGCGGAATACATCAGGACCGTAGTTAGGAAATGTTTTTTATCAGAGTAAAACACCAAACTTTTATAAGAATAATTTATAGGAATAAAACCCAAGTTCAATTGACAATACATTATTAGGGATAAACCCTAATTATTGAAAACAAAATGTCTTGTGTATTTAGGTAACTTTTATAGCCACTATTCCAAGCCTTCAGTGCTCTCCAGCTGGCTTCTATTGGGCTTTCATATTATGTTACCTGAAACGCATTTTAAAAACATTTTATCAGCAAGAAATACTGGTGAGTGCATCTCAGTTTAATCAAAATGGTTTTATCATTTTAACAGTATTGAGGGCGATCTCGCAATTACATTTGTTTATATTTCTACTTTAATTACCACCCACGGTACTGTCAATCCATGACTGCTAGTCATGCCACTACTCACAGTGTAGTAACAAATTGTGTATACAAAACCCCAACATACCGACGATAATTGTAGAAATACAAATACTCAATCACTGTGAAATATAATTTAAAACAATTGAGGTTTTGTAAAAACAGTTTACAAAAAGCAGATGTACTCACATTGCAAGTTTAGATACTACTAAGGCTTCCTGAGAATCTCCTGGTTATTATCTATTAAATCAAATAATGCACACGTGTTAGTAAAATAACCCAATTCAATTTAACCGTACAACTCGAGACAGAATTCCAATGACTGAGTCGGGTAGAGCCGACATGCATTACAGAAATTCTAAATCAGTCGGGTGTACACATGAGGCAGAATTCCAATGACTGAGTCGGACAGAGCCGACATGCATTACGGAATCCTAAATCGATCGTGTAGGGTAATAGTAGGGTTATAGTACTTACAACGAGGCAAAGCTTCGCTAAATAGTGGTTATTAAGCTCGGGCAGAAGTTCTACTATTAGAAAGTTAGAGAGAGAATTCGAGAATGAACGGTTTGTCAAATGAGCTCGAGCCCCCCTTTTATAGGCTGTTCCGGCAGTCTGTCGGGCCCCGTGAAAGCTACGGCTTCGGCCGTCGCGGGCCGCGAGAGCCTAAGTGTTGATTTATAGGGTTGTCGAGTCAGGGGGTAGGTTCGCCACGCGTATGACACGTGTCAAAATTGTGTGCCGGCCATTTAATGGTTGTCGCGCCCTGCGAAGGACCAAGGGGTCTCCGTCGCGGCCCGCGAGCGACTGCCAAACTTGGTTTTTGTTGATTTTTCTAAGTGTAGGGCTATTTCGGGTCCGGTTCTCATGTACGGGGTATATTTAGGGACATTTAGGTTGTCCAAAATATTTTTAGGAGGGTTGTTATAGCCATGAACAAAGATGGATCGATATCATGTATATCTTCTGTCTTTGTCAAATTCGCTTCTTCTTTCCCTTTTCTCGGTGCTTTACATTCGCTCGAATAATGCCCAATCTTATCACAACTGTAACACCTCAAGTTCTTTCTTCTGTCTTGCCATTCTTCACGCTTCTTTTTCGATCTTCACCTTGTTCATCATTCGTATTCTCACGTTCATTATTCCATCTTGGATTCCCTCCTCCACGTCCGTTGTATCTTCCACGGTCTCTACCACGTCCTCGGTAGTTTTCAACTTTTTTTTCATTCTGGGTGAACATAAGCTGACTTTGGGATTAACTTTCATTCACATTCTTGAACTTGATTCTTTCTTCATATGCCTTCAAACGTCAAACCACATCTTCAAACGCCATTTTTTCGATATATGCAAATTGCTCGATCGAAGAAACAATTAGGTAAATATTTATCCGGCATAGAGTTCAAGAATTTTCTTACCACGACCTCTTCTTCGAGGGTTGCTCCCAAGCTCTTGTACTTTGATTGTACTCCACCCAGCTTCGCTGCATATTTATCAATACTTTCTGTGTCACTCATCTTCAATCCATCTAACTCGCTTCTTAGCATTTGAATACGAGCTTTTTGCGTTCTTTTTGCATCAAGATAACGAACTCTTATCGCTTCCCGAACATCTTTCGGTTCCGAATACTTAGCCATCTGAAGCATCACGTCTTCAGTTAGGGTCTGGAAGATGACACCTAAGGCCATAAACTTCTTTCTTTTTTTCAATTCCCGGTCCATTTTCGCTCCCAAAACAACTTTAAACATAAGTGACCATGCTGCATAGTTGGTCGAAGTTAAATTCGGTGCCTGCAAAACAAAACCACCCATCGATTCTTTCACTGTTCCCGAGCTCCCTTCTTTATCACCGACCATGATTTGCCTTTAGATTTCTTTTCCGTCTACAATATAAATGAATGAAAAACTTTACTAAATCGAAAAACGAACTACACCGTGATGTGCGGCACAATTTGGGTTCGAACAGATTATATAACAAAACGGAATATTAAAACGTAAACACAAAGTTACGTTACATTTGATCAAGAGCTTTCAGTTTACTTTCTTTCCTTTTTTATTCTTTTCACAATTAATAACTCCACCTCTTGACACAAAAGTCAAGAATAAAATTCGGTACTTCTTTTTTTTTTTTTTTTTGAACGGTAAATTAGGATCACTGACGGACCACTGGAGTATCATCGTGTCACCAGCAGAACCACCCGATCATATCCATCTCCACTAGGCTATAATGCCTATACACCAATTCAGGAGGAAACCCAATAAATCTGGAAAAAAACCCCCTTTGTGAGAATCGAACCCAGGACCTAATGGTCCCAAAGTCTTATCCCACCACCAAGATGCCACTAGGCTATAATGCCACTAGACTATAATGCCTATACACCAATTCAGGAGGAAAAGAAGTACCGAAGAAGAAGTATTCGGTACTTCTTTTCTTGTGTTAATCACAACCTCCAAAAAAAAAAAAAAAAAAACTATGTGATTTATGCTAGATTTAATCACGACTCCCAAGATTTTAATTGATATCACACTGCAACTTCTTAATTCCAACGAATATAACTTGACCGACTTATCTCGAACAACTATAATCGGTGATATAAACTTCGAACGGAATAAAGCAAACAACGAATCGTTTACGGTGCAACAAACATTGCGTTCAACAAACGTAAGCTCTTATACCAATTGTTGGCTCAGACGGTTCAAACAATCGTATCAACAAACAAGAATACAACATATTGGTAGGACAAACCCGCGACTCTTTCTATTCAATCAAACGAACATATGAACTTACAAAGAAAAATAGACAAATAAAAACATTAACCTAGACCCCTATTTATAATACACTAAACTTGCTCTGCAAGATATTAAATATTTCCTAAACCAATTACCTAAAATAAATCAAACTTTAATAAAAGCTAATTAAATAAATTCTCAACTTTACTAATTATTCAAAATTAATCTTCAAGTAGAATTTGATGTATAGCTTTTGTTATGTAATTTAATGGTATTATAGCTTTTGAACCCTTTAACTTTTGATGTTAGGCGCGTTTTATACCTTGTGTAAAAATGGTTTATACAAATTACATACTCTAGGGACGTGTTTTACTATTCAGTGAACACCTTAGGGACCCAAAATAAAGTCGTTATATTTGAATTTGGCAGGTGAATCTGAAACGAATGACGGGGGACTCAAATACCAATAGATTGGATATCACAGGGTTGCTAAAAAAGGGTAAACTGGTCATTTAAGCATAAAATCTAACTGGGTTAGTGGGGTGACGCAATATGTAGCACTTTTATAAGACCGGCGATGCACCTAGCAAAATTTCAGATTGGGGACGCGAGTAGACACCGCTCTTTTCCTCACAGATGCAAATTATAGTTTACTTTTATGTTTATGTGGTTACTGTTGAAGCCCTAAACATCCATTAATCTCCTTAAATAAGAAATCTTTTGAGAGATGACTTCGATGGTCATTCAGGATGCGCTATTTGACATTAGAGGTTGCAAACAACACTTGTGAATGGAATGCAAAATATGTCATAAGCCATCTTGTTTAAAAAAGGGAATATGCTATAACTTTACTTCACCAATTGAACACATCGAATTCTCTCAAGAAACATCAGTTCTAATATGCGTAGGTTAGAATCAAATAGGTAGTCTCAACCAGGGGGGGAGGGTTAATCCTTAATCTCTTCTTGATCAACAAGCCTATTATGATCTGCAAAACAAAACACCGTGAATCTCGTTACGAGAAGAAGAGGTGGGGATTCTTCTCGTAACCACCATCCGACGTGAGAATAAGTATCCTTTAAGGTATAAAACGAGTGTGTATTAAGAGTGAGACAGGGAGAACCCTTAAACCTATGGTTGAAGGTTGGTATTTATAGTCGAAGAGTGTGGAGAAGGAATTGGGATGATGGGCCTTGGGCCAGACGTCGCCAACAAGGAATATCCGGTTTGTCCCCTCTAACATGACAGTGGTGTTTGCTGAAGTGGAGGGACATTTGTGCACGGTAATTGGAACCACGTAACCTGCCGAGTGTACTTGTTGTGGAGTCTGTCATCAGTTGTGATTGGAGATCATGGAACAGTGAATGGCGCACGCTGCTTGGCTATACAACACTGTCCTTTTGTACTATTTTTCACCTGCACGATCAATCATCGTGGGAGGTATATAGCGAGGCGCACGCCCATTGGCTGCATGCTCCTGCCACTTGTACTGGTTGTACCTCTATGAGTTGTCATGGCTGCGCGTATGGCTGTAATACCCGCGCAGGACCTTGGAAAAGGCTGAGCGTTGCTATGATTAGATTTGAGAATGGTCATTTACGCGAATGGCGAAAGATTTGAGACCATAACCTTTTCATTCTCTATACTTATATAAAGTCAAAGTCATATTCTTAAAAATATATCTCAAGTTGGATTCCTTTTTGTATATGTCCATCTTCGTGTCTAGCATGAACATTAGGAGTTGCATGTAACGTGTCCAATAGTTTTTAATATTTTCATATATCGGTCACTCATGTTCTTCAATAAATTTCAATATGATGCAAAGCATTACTTGTCTTTTTTTTTCGATTCAAAGTTTTTAACAATTAACAAATTTAATGTCGGATATGATGTACCTTAAAAAACTAGTATCATTTAAGAATACTTTAAGTACCTTAAGCGCTTTATGACCAGGCCCGGACGACTATTTACCAAAAACACAGGTCTCCGCAAAGTCGTAAGACCATGTATGGGGGCTGACGCCTGCCCAGTGCCGGAAGGTCAAGAAAGTTGGTGACCTGATGACAGGGGAGCCGGCGACTGAAGCCCCGGTGAACGGCGGCCGTAACTATAACGGTCCTAAGGTAGCGAAATTCCTTGTCGGGTAAGTTCCGACCCGCACGAAAGGCGTAACGATCTGGGCACTGTCTCGCAGAGAGGCTCGGTGAAATAGACATGTCTGTGAAGATGCGGACTACCTGCACCTGGACAGAAAAACCCTATGAAGCTTCATTGTTCCCTGGGATTGGCTTTGGACCCGAATCCATTAGTATGGAACATTTTCTTTTCCAAGTGAAATCCCCTGGTGATGTGGGTGGGGGCTTCCGAGGAATACAAATAACCTCTGGGTTTTTTCAGATTTGGCGAGCATCTGGAATAACTAGCGAATTACAACTCTATTGTACTGCAATTGGTGCATTGATCTTTGCAGCGTTAATGCTTTTTGTTGGTTGGTTTCATTATCATAAAGCTGCTCCAAATAAAATCAATAAAAAATTTTGTATTTTTTCTTTCTAGAACCCTGTTCAATAAGTGGAACGCATTAGCTGTCCGCTCTCAGGTTGGGCAGTATGGCAAGTGCTTTTTCTTGTGTGGATCCTATTTCAATGGGAACTTGATGAGTCGATCCACCTACACGTCTTGCTTTTACTGCTATACCCGGAGTGACTCCATGTATTGCTTGACGTAAAACAGATAGGGGATTTGGAATAAATATAGTGATAATTTGATTCTTCGTCGCCGTAGTAAATAGGAGATATGAAAATAATGGGAAAAATCGGATTCAGGATTGAACCAAATTTTGGTTTTATATTCTCCAACAAAGGAAATAGTGAAGTTTAAGTAATAATATAATATAATGAGGGACACAATTAAACTTAAAAGAAGTATAAATCTCAAAGAAATACATGATATATGTTTTATCATCGAAATGCACCATTTTATTAATTGCATTTTTAGATCGCATTTGGTTTAATTCAAAGTTGTGTGCTACAACATTTGGTATTCTAGTGCTAGGAGTCATACCGCCAAACAATGGTTTAACATTAGAGATAATCCTCAAGTCAATTAAATAAAAATTGATATTTAGAGATACATTTTCTAAATAAACCAAGAAAGAAAAATAAAAAAACAGTAGGTATCATTTTTTCTGCTTATAAATACATGTATTTACGGGTGATTATATTTTATGTTAAATCATTATGAATTTTAGTGTATTGGCAAATAAATACATGCATTTACTTGTGAATAGACAAGTTGTAGAACTGTTAAAATATTATAATGTGTTCACTACCGATGAATATTAATGATTCGTAAATATTCAGTGATTTGTATGTGAACACACTATTATTTAGACACACATTATACGTACATATATATGAAAGAAAAATCAGTTATAAGACTTTGGAATGACTATGACCATCAGTGTTGTAGAGATCGCTAGGCGTCAGTCGGGCAGTAGAGTACTGACTAGGGATTAATCGGAATTAATCAGGATTAATCGGAATTAATCAGGATTAATCGGATCGGAATTTATATATATAATTTTTAAATATCTATATATACACATACATTAATATCAATATAATACTTAAAAATAGTTCAAAATTCAAACAACTAAGTTTAAAACATAGCAAATCAAGTATTTAAACATTCAATACACACGTTAATATCAATATAATACTTAAAAATAGTTCAAAATTTAAACAATTAAGTTTTAAACATAGCAATTTAAGTATTTAAACATTCAAACATTAACATATCAGTCATGGCCTCATGGAATATGTTTTAATGGGTTAAAAACATGTTTTTTTTTGGGCCAGGTTGGAACTAAACAACATGGGCCATGTATTTAATGGTTAAAAACATTTTTTGGGCCTGATTTAAACTAAAAAAGAGTGGGCCGACTAGAAACGATTTGACCGACTTGAGCCGATTTAGGCCGCCTTGCACCGACTAGGACCGATTTGGACCGACTACCGACTAATGGTCCGACTAGCTCAAAATTAATCAGTCAATGCCCGACTAGCGCCTAGGCGCCGATTAATTCCGATGTTTACAACACTGGTGACCATTGATCATAGTAACTCAATCGTTGATATTAGAATGGTGACAAGATCGTATTAACTTATCTATAACTATCCTTTATATAAATCTAACACAAATTTTTAATCTTAAATATCCTTTATGTATAATTTGTTATTTTTAAATCTAACACAAAATTTTAATCTTAAATATCCTTTATATAATTTGTTATATTTAAATACATTACACTAAAAAATTATGAATTCTATTCTTTTTAATTTATGTATGGTATTATAATTTTTGAAGTTTATGTAGGAAATGGGTCACATTTTTATTAATAAAACTAATAAAAAAAATGAAGATACTCTCTTTAAACATTTGGGAAATTGTAGCACATGAATCGTGTACAAATTCAAACGAAAATAAATATGAATTATAACATATTTAATAAAACAATCGATTCAAACCAATATCTTCAAATGGTTAAGTCTTCAACTTGATCTTTAACCACGTCTATTTGTATGGTTCATTATGTTTTCAGTCCGTTGTGTAGGATTCAACGAGGTCTTGAACCACGTCTTCTTGTACAATAATTTCCTACAAAAGGAACAAACAAATGTTGACGATTATGGCTGAGGCACGTGTTCAACACGCTTCCCTTAAAACAGATTTCGCGCCTCTACTAAAGACGACGCGTCTGTCTCCCAGGGTACAACAGCCGAAGCAGTCTGTACTGCCGGAAATGGCCACGCGCCCGAGGTTACACCGAATATAATTATAGTGTTTGAACTTGTGGAAAAATAATGATACGAAGGCGATGGAATCGAGTAGAGAAAACTCATCTCTCTATAATTCCCAACATATGGATGTTCAAGTCTTCACCACTTTTCCAAGAATTCTTCATACATATTATCTTTCTCTTGTAGTTTTCTCATCATTCCAGTGAGTCACAAAACCTACCATTTTTTACAAGAGTTGTGGGTAGTGAAGAGTTTCTTGGTGATTTTATTAGAGACATAAAACTCTAATAAAAGTTTAACTTAATTAGTGATTTAATTAGAGACATAAAACTCTAATAAAAGCTAATCAAGTGACATAAAACTCTACTCAAGAGTTTCACATATGGAGTTTAATTAGTAATTATAATTTCATTCAATTATAAATTAACTAAATATCCATTCACTAATTTTCCCAACAATTCCCCACATGAATGGAGATTGTTCAAAACACTTAAAATTTTCAATGTAACCTCGACAGTTGAGTTTTGCATACGATAGGTAGGTGTTACCCTTTGAACCTTCGCTCATGAAATGCACTTAGCCCACTAGCTCTGAGTAGATCTCGATGTATTTGAACTCGTCTGCCGTTTGTGTAGACGACAATACACTTCACACAAGACTCTCCCTAGCCGGGTCATCTCCTCATAGTCGTGTCCAATAATGGTCGTGGAACACTTACCTGGTTCTGCGAGAGCTCTAGGAATTGTGCCCCCAATTCCATTCGAAGCGACCCCACTTCTCTCTAACATATGTGATTCTCCTTAGATCATTAAAAGCATTGTGGTTATCGTGATTTATCCAAATCATTTACCACATATTATGCTTAGCCTCACTCTTTGTCACTGAATATCATAGGAAAAGACTAGGACGTATTTAAACACCCTTTTATACTTTGGGGGTATGTATAACCATATATACTAGCTTATGCATATCATTTATGCCCCCACAATGACCACCTTTAGGCATATGAGTTAGTTGTCCTATTGAATTTAGATCTTGGGATCTCCAGTCAACTAATTTAGGTGTCCTTCACATACCCTTTTTCCATGGGCTTCAGTCTCATTCCACAACTTGATCTCTAATAAACCCTCAGGTTGTTGGATCCATAACATTAACAAATAACTTTACGTATTTGAGATCAGTTGTCATGATGTGTTCTTAACTCATAAGTTAATTTTGCCTATTGTCAACTTCTAAGACTATAACCTCAGTGGCCATCTGAATCTGGTTATAATATATATCTTTGTAAGATACGCTTATCATTTAAGGCAAACACATCTCCATTATGCACTGCGACCTTTGTTTCCTCCACATAGTCGTCTGTTTGCAATGTTAGATTGGATTACAAAATCCTTATTGCCAAAATTTAATGATACAAATGCAAGACACCCCCACATTTAAGTGTTATAGGATATCATTCAGATGGGGTAATGAAAACCATTTCTACATACCCTTATAGGGTTGTTTCTAAATGGATCCTCCCCCACATTTCTTGCCATTTGATCAACATTTCCGTAACTTCACTTATGACGACATTTATACACATATGATTGAACAAGATCATCCTCATTGTGTGAATTCAACTCATATTGCATTCCGAGTTGACCAAAGCAACACATGCCATTGTCATAAGTTTGTCACCAACTTATAATAAATCTAATTTAACATCTAGAATAAGCTTAGACAATGAGTTCTCCTCATTAGCTTTTCGAACAAACTCTTCAAAAGTTACATGTCTTTTCCTTATAATGAATGAAAATTCTCCCTCAACTTTGTCCATACACAAATTCTTTTTGTGTTCATACACATTTGAATGTTTAGAGTTAATTAGTCTCCGTCAAGACCCATGATTAACCAAGTACTAGTCTAGCATGCTTTAGACTACAATACTTTAGCATGTGAACAAAAGATGCATCATTCTGATTCTTCACAGCCATAAGGATATCATAATATCACTTTGCAACATTCATCCCTTGTTAAGACAAAATAATGAGACTTATTCATAATCCTAAAACATCAATATTTAGGAAGGTCTCACAAATTATTGTATATAGCACATAGCTAAATTTCATCATTCATTTAAGAAACATAACTTCATTACCTTTGATCTCCAACAATCTACCATTGATTCATAAGTACTTAAACATAAGTCTTAATCCAAGTCACTTGGTGAACACATTCATCACCAACAAGATAAATGTTTCTCGTCTACAATCATTATTATGTGTGAGATAGAGTCAACTAGATCGACACTCAACAACATGGCATTCATAATTTTGCCGTAAGTGATTTGCACACATCTATTGTTATTCATTAGGAGATATGTATATTTAGGATGCTCCCCCAAATGAAGGTAAAATCTCCATATAGATCTAACAATAATCAAGTGGTAGACGCATCTACTTATAAATCTCGCAAGATTTATTAAAGGTATACAATAACATATAGTACTTTTACTTTCATATGTTAGAATTCACACTTGTGAATTTTTCAATGACTTCTAATGAAGTATGCGACATGAATGTCGTTAGTGTATTTCATCTCAATACACTCACTACGTTCTTTCATTACTCACTCATGATGTGGTTATACATTTGATGTTTCGTCTTTGACTTTTAGTCAATGTAACAACTTTCAAGTCGTTTATGTCCAAGTATTTTCATGTACTATCCGTTTAAAACCATATTCTTTTAAACAATGTATAACCGACGTTATAATTTTTTTCCACAAAAATAATTTATACGTCACAACCATTAGTGATTTATTTCTTTGTAAAAAATTGCATGTGTTATCCGAAGATATTGAACACAAAACAATAAAATACATTGGAAACTAATCATAAGTGCCAATCATTTTTGAAATTTAAACGGAAGCATAGACAATATGTAGACATCAAATAGCAAAGTGCTTTTATCCTCAACACTTTATAATCTGACCGAAATCTTCTCAACAATATTGTCCTATGGCATGTCTTGAGGTACTCCCTCAATAAGACTCCATGCACTTGTAAGTACAAGTTCCCCATTTCATCTTGAAACTTTAAACTTGGACAATTATGTTCAAAACAACACCAAGTTGTTACAAATACTACATTTAAGTAGTAAACTTGAACAATTAAATTTGTTCACAACAACACCAAGTTGTTTTTCAACAAATAACATTTTCTAACACGCATGTTAGAAAAAAAATGTTATAACAAGCACATTATAGAATCGAACAGTTTATAAAATAAACCATTTCTCATCATTTTTAATGCACACATAGGCAATTAAATGTTTATATAAAACATTCATGTTCATTATGAACAATCTCTAACCTCGTATTCGTGATACACATTTTCTAACACACGTGTTGGAAAATTTAAGTCATTTTATATAAAACATGACCATTTAGATTTAGAAATCACAAATTAAAGTTGGTGATAAAATCACACACAACTACACCATCACTTTATGGTGATTTAATTCTTGTATTCTTACTCTTGTATTTTTTTTTCAATCTCATCAAGTTAGGTACATAGCCTACTTTTAATACAATAGACATGGGGTGGAGATAACTCTCACTTAATTAAAGATTTTATTAGAGACATAAACTCTAATAAAAACTAATAAATTGACACGAAACTCTCCTTAAGAGTTTATCTTCCATATGAAGAGTCTAATAAATGAATTTAATTTCATTAAATTCATATAAATACCACACCATCACTTTATGGTGATTTAATTCCTTGAAGCCAATCAAACATCAACTTCAATGTATGACATTTTATTTCTAAATTATAGAAAGCATTAAAAACAATGCTGCAACAAATTACTTATATAAAATGTTTACATAAAATATTTCAAAGCATTTGTATTTTAACCATTTTTAACAATCATGTTAAAATGAAAGAAATTCTAACGCGCACGTTAGAAATATTAACACTTCCACAAAATGTTAATTCGACTTGCTAAAAACACATATATGGTTCAAATAAATAAGTCATTTCTAATACATACGTTAGAAAATAAACAATTAAAAAATTGCTTCCAAACTAACGCTTTTCATGAACGTTTCTAACACACATGTTAGAAGACAAATGATTACAAAAATTATTATAAGACTTATTTGTTCATATCAATCCATGGGTGGATGAAGAGTCTACCTTAAATAGAGACTTAATTAGAGACATAAAACTCTAATCAAGTAACATAAAACTCTTATTTAAAGACATAAAAAACTCTACTCAAGAGAATTTAACGTTTACAAAAAAACATATGGTTTACACCAATAATTCCGGTCTAAAACACATGTTAGAGAAGTTAACGTTTACAAAAACGTATGGTTTACACTAATAAACCCGATCTAACACAAAAGTTAGAAAAATTAACGATTCCCAAAATCGTTTCAAAACCAAACGTTGGAACTAAAACTATTCGTTTTGTACCACGGTATAGGATTTAAGATTGTATCTCAATCTCAAAAAATCCAAACACAACAAATTGTACTACATACATATTTCCCAAAATAAATATTTATAAGATCATAACCTCTAAAAATATTTTTTTTTATTCTATTATAAATCCTTTCGTAAACCCAAAATCCTTATAAATAAGGTTTTTAAGATTGTACCAACAATCTCATGAAATCTGATTTAAGTTTGTAGGAAATGGGTCACATTTTTATTAATAAAACTAATAAAAAAAATGAAGATACTCTCTTTAAACATTTGGGAAATTGTAGCACATGAATCGTGTACAAATTCAAACGAAAATAAATATGAACTATAACATATTTAATAAAACAATCGATTCAAACCAATATCTTCAAATGGTAAAGTCTTCAACTTGATCTTTAACCACGTCTATTTGTATGGTTCATTATGTTTTCAGTCCGTTGTGTAGGATTCAACGAGGTCTTGAACCACGTCTTCTTGTACAATAATTTCCTACAAAAGGAACAAACAAATGTTGACGATTATGGCTGAGGCACGTGTTCAACACGCTTCCCTTAAAACAGATTTCGCGCCTCTACTAAAGACGACGCGTCTGTCTCCCAGGGTACAACAGCCGAAGCAGTCTGTACTGCCGGAAATGGCCACGCGCCCGAGGTTACACCGAATATAATTATAGTGTTTGAACTTGTGGAAAAATAATGATACGAAGGCGATGGAATCGAGTAGAGAAAACTCATCTCTCTATAATTCCCAACATATGGATGTTCAAGTCTTCACCACTTTTCCAAGAATTCTTCATACATATTATCTTTCTCTTGTAGTTTTCTCATCATTCCAGTGAGTCACAAAACCTACCATTTTTTACAAGAGTTGTGGGTAGTGAAGAGTTTCTTGGTGATTTTATTAAAGTCATAAAACTCTAATAAAAGTTTAACTTAATTAGTGATTTAATTAGAGACATAAAACTCTAATAAAAGCTAATTAAGTGGCATAAAACTCTACTCAAGAGTTTCACATATGGAGTTTAATTAGTAATTATAATTTCATTCAATTATAAATTAACTAAATATCCATTAACTAATTTTTCCAACAGTTTATGCATTGTTGATTATAAATGTCTGTCTAAACACATCTTATCACCCATTTACAATAATGGATCTTACAATTATAATAGCGTGGCTAACATTCTATGGTCGAACGCATGAACAAATTGTTCGTTATAATTATTTGTTCAGTACATTCTAAGGGTGAGTTTAAAACTAGTGAAAGTGTTTACATGAATAGCTTATGTGGGTTATAACCTGAATCATATAGAATTTTTTTTTTCTTTTTCTTTTTACAATAAAGCGATTATGTGTATATGACAAAGCGAAAAGTTTCTCACGCAAAAAATGCGACATTAAAATTATTTAATATGATTGAAATAAATCAACAATCATTTCGTAATAATTATTTAAAATTCTAAATAGATATAAATATAGAGGGTCAAAACGTAAGGCATTATGGGGCTAGAAATAATTGAAATAAAATATTTTAGATAAATGAAACATCACATGCAGAAAAAATATATGATCATTATTTTAGATTTTGTTTCTTGGACCCTACTAAATAATTCATCTGATTTTGTTTCTACAAAAGATAGTAAATATGTAGAAAACGATACCAAACCTTTTATACTATTTGTCTTCGAAATGAAATATGTTTGTTTTAAATAATTTTTATCCAGTTTTTAATTCAATTTGCGTTACACTTTTTAATTCAAATAAATAGTTATTTCTTTTTTTTGTTGATATACAAGTATACTTCGAATTCTCATCATGCAACGACGTTCCAGTACATTTACACTATAGAGGTTATTGGATTTTAATATCCTAATTTTTATTAATTGGTCGGGATTAATCTCAACTAAAGAAATGTATCAAGGGAGTCCTAACTAAGAATGATTTTTTCTTCCATACTGACTAAAAGTTAATCCAATTAATTTCTTAATAATGTGGTATGCTTATGTGGTAAAACTTTAACTTTTTGATTAAAAAAACTAAGTTTTTAATTATATAGAAGGCTTATGTGGCATGCCATGTTATAAAAAAAAAAAAAAAAAAAAAAAAAAAAAAAAAAAAAAAAAAACCAAATTAGGTTACTCTCTCCGTCCCATTAAATGTGTCTTATTTTAAATTTTCAAAGTCTTTATTTATAAACTTTGACTTTAATTATATATTTTTGTGTTATATAAAACTAGATGAAAATTAACCTGATAAAAACACTTGTAAAACACACTCAAATCATATTACTTTCATTAAATATTATCTAACACAAACAACATTATTTAAGATCAAAGTTTATAAACAAAGACTTTAAAATTCAAAATAGAACACTTTTAATGGGACGAAGGGAGTAATATCTAGTTAGTATTTGATCGTTAGAAGAAAATACATTCAAAATTAGGACTGTTTTTAAACATTTTCTTAGTTGAGATAAATCATGGCCAATAAATAAAAATTAAGATTATTAAAATCTAGTAAGATTACTATAAAACTAACATGTCAGTAAAAGTGATTACTGATTAACCTTGAAGAAGACATTGTATTTAAGGACAAATGAAGAAAACCTATGTATTTTAACACTGAAAACGATTGAACATTTTTTTTTTGAACGGCAAATTTGGATCACTGACGTCCACTGGAGTATTATCGTGCTACCAACGGAACCATCGGATCATATCCATCTCCATTAGGCATAATGTCTATACACCAATTCAGGAGGAAACCCAATCATATTCATCTCCACCCGATCATAACCATCTCCATTAGACATAATTCTCATAATAACTTGTGAGAATCGAACCCAGTACCTATTGGTCACAAAGCCTTATCCCATCTTCTAGATGTTACCAATATTGGTCAGAAACTTTGGTAGGAAAATCCCCCTTTCTAGTAGTATTTCTAATGTATTTTATTACTACATTGTTATTATTATTCCATCATTATGGTCAATAAATAGTTCAATACCCATTAGGTCCCATCGACACCTCTGCCATACCAACATTTAGCATGAAATCTAATCTCCTCATCACCACTGCCACACTATAAGACTAGTCGGTATGGGGGCCGGCTGAGGCCCGGCTAGGACCGGCGCCGGTCCCCCACACCGCCCCCCTCAAAACGGCCCGGCTAAACCAGCAGCCCACAGTCGATCTCGACGGGCCCATGATTCAAAGAAGTAGCCGTTATAACGGCTAGTTTCAAATTTAAAAAAAAAATTACTTTTTCACTTTAAATATATACCACTTTCAACCGTTTTTTATACCATTCTCATCCATTTCTCCTCATTCTTCTCCCATTCTCATCCATTTTTATAAAAAACACTCCCATTTTTTATACCAATCTTTTATAAAAACATATCTTTTCATCCACATCCACAATGGCATCTAATTCTTGGTGGTCCTCGTCTTCTTCGGACGAAGAGGAGATGTTTTTCGCAAACGTTGTGGTAAAGGCGGCGGAGATTCTTTTGGAGGAGGAAGAGGAAGAGGGCTCGTCTGAAAACGTTATTACCAGACGAATACGGATTAACAGAGACCGCGAAGGTTTGTCATAAATGTAAATTTTATATATTTATATTTTTCCTTGTATTTATATATTTTTTACGACAGAAGCGCACGAGAAATTGGTGAACGATTATTTTTCGGATGCACCCCTTTACAATGCCAACATTTTCAAACGAAGGTTCCGAATGAGTCGTCGGTTATTCACACGGATTGCTGATGATTTGGCGGGGCTAGACCCGTTTTTCATGCAACGACCCGATGCTCGGAATTATGAAGGGTTCACCACGTTACAAAAGTGTACTGCGGCCATTCGCCAACTGGCGTTCGGGACTGTGGCCGACGCTTTGGACGAGTACTTACAGATGTCGGCAAGAACTTCGCGTGAATGTTTGTATCGGTTTTGCCATAATGTGGTGAAACTGTATAGCAAACAATATTTGCGGAAACCAAACGCGTATGATGTTCAACAGTTGTACCAAGCTCATGAAGCAAGGCACGGGTTTCCGGGAATGCTTGGTAGCATTGATTGTATGCATTGGGCGTGGCATAACTGTCCGACTGCGTGGCGAGGCCAATACACGCGAGGTGATCACGGCCATCCAACCTTAATACTTGAGGCCGTGGCGTCACAAGATTTGTGGATCTGACATTCTTTCTTTGGGCTCCCTGGTTCACTCAACGACCTCAACGTGCTATACCAATCGACGATCTTTAGCGATGTCGTTAATGGAATCGGTCCGGACACCCGTTTTACAGTTTCAGAGGTTGAGTATAAACGCGGGTATTATCTTGCTGACGGAATATATCCGTCTTGGTCTACAATTGTCAAGACTATTTCATTTCCCGAGGACGAAAAAAGGAAAAAATTCGCCAAGCGTCAAGAAGCTGCAAGAAAAGACATCGAACGTGCTTTTGGTGTTTTAAAAAAAAATGGGCCATCCTTGAACAACCGGCACATGCGTTCACACCGAAGAGGTTGCGCCTTTGTATGTACGCTTGCATTTGCTCCATAACATGATTATTGAAGACGAAGGTCGGGCGATTTGTGAGTATGATGAGAATGCATCTTACGGGAATACTGTCCCGGTAGATCCGACGCAACAGGATTTAAACTCGTTCGCACTAACCAACGACTTCACGCATGCAAACCTTCAATAAGATTTGGTAGAACATATATGGAACAACGTAAACGTCGGGGACGGTGACGGAGACGAAGACGAGTAGTGTAATTTTGTATTTTTAGGAAATGTAATTTTTTCTTTCGGAAATGTTTTTTTTTATTTTTAGGAAATGTAATTTTTTTTATGTTATGAAATTAATTTATTTATGTTGTTGTATGTTGTATTTTTTAATTTTTATAAAGTTTTTATTAAGTTTATAAAAAAAACTTAGAAAATTATAAAATATTAAGGTGGGGTAGCCCCATCCTCCACCCCCCTCAAAAGTGAAGGAGGCCCATCCTCCATGAGCCGGTGATGTGACGCCTATGTGGCGGGCCATCCTCATGGAGATGTGCCTCACCATACCCTTTAGTCTAACAACTCACCCACCACCATGAAATCAAATCTTAAATCATTTACCAACCCTTGTCTCACCTTCCACCTAGAGTTAACAACCTAACCAGTGCCTTAGCTTGTCAATTACAACCCAACTGTTGTCGAACCTCCTTTGATCTCTGAAGATAACGCCTGTCAAAAACGTTGAGGACGGAACTGGCGCAATTTTTTTTTGACTGAAGTGGCATTTTCCAGCAAACCACAGGGACGAAAATGGCAGTTAACTCTAAACAACTTTCTCAAATCTTATATTTTACTATTGAAATTCTTATGAATCACATCATGTATTAGTGAACTAAAATTTCTTATGTATGTATGCATAGGTGTATGCATGTGCATGTGTGTATGTGTGTCTAGCCGTTCAATTGTGCATGTATGTTTGTATGTGTTTTTTGTGTATATACGTAGTCACGTAGATGTATCTTAGTGCATGTATGTATGTGTAAAAATGTATGTGTGTGTGTTTATATGTAGAAACTAACCCAATGTTTTTTTATGTATGTAATATTTAAAGGATGAATAGAATACTCTCAAATCCTAGAATTTACACAAATACTATGTGCCCTAACGTAAGTCTTTCGACTATGAGTGTCGGTCACGACATTCACTTTACCGAGATGGTAGCGAACCTCGCAATGGTAGTCGTTTAACAACTCCACCCAACGTCTTTAGCGCATGTTGAGTTCCTTTTGGTTAAGGAAATGTTGGAGACTCTTATTCGCTTTACCGAGATGGTAGCGAACCTCGCAATGGTAGTCGTTTAACAACTCCACCCAACATCTTTAGTGCATGTTGAGTTCCTTTTGGTTAAGGAAATGTTGGAGACTCTTATGGTCAGTGAAGACCACATATTTGGTATCATAAAGGTAGTGTCTCCATATCTTTAGAACGGACTTCGGTAGGGGACTTCGAAGCAACCCAATTTTTTACGGCTTCGAGTTTGGCTGGATCAACGTGGATACCCTTTTCATTTACGAGGTGACCAAGGAATTGCCCTTCATGTAGCCAAAACTCACAATTAGAGAATTTAGAGTACTATCGTTTGGCTCGAAAGAGTTCCAGATTAAACATAAGTGTCGCTCGTGTTCGGTCTTGGATTTGGAATAGATTAAGATATCGTCGATAAACACAACTAAGAAATGATCAAGGTATGGTTTACACACACGGTTCATCAAATCCATAAAAACCACGAGTGCATTGGTCAAACCGAAAGGCATAACCATGAATTCATAGTGACCATACCTTGTGCGAAAGGCGGTTTTTGGGATATCTTCTAGGTGAACACGAAGTTGATGATAACTGGAACAAATGTCAATTTTTGTGACACAAGTTGCTCCTTGAAGTTGATCGAAGTGGTCGTCGGTACGAGGAAGGGGATTGTGGTTTTTTACGGTGAGTTTATTGAGCTCACGATAATCAATACACATGCGAAATGAATCGTCCTTCTTCTTAAGAAAGATGATTGGAGCACCCTAAGGGGATGTGCTAGGGCGTATGAAGCCTTTATCAAGTAACTCTTGAAGTTGGCTAGCTAGCTCTAACATTTCCGAAAATGCGAGACAATAAGGAGTTTTTGCGACGGCTTTGGCACATGACATGAGGTCAATTCGAAAGCCAATAGTATGAGTGAGAGGAAGACCAAGTAAGTCATAGGGAAAGTTTTTGGGGAAATCACGAATGATTGGACTGCCTTTCACACTTCGTCCTTTGCCCTTCTCCTCCACAACGTGGGCTAAAAAGGCAAAGTACTCTTTACATAAGTACTTTCGGGCTTGTGTGAAAGACATGAGCTTGAGTCCTTTTGAGGGTTTCTCGCCATAGATTTGCAAGATGTTATTGGATGGAAGCGGAATGCGGATAAACATTTCGAAACAAATGACTTCGGCATGGAACTTTGCAAGCTAATTCATGCCTACTATGATGTTAAAGCTACCCAATTGTGTGAGTATGAGTTCGATTGGAAACTCGTGTTCGTTAAGGTTAAAGACACAATCACAAAGTACGGAATCCATGGTGATCGATTTTCTGTTGACGACTTCGACGACGAAACATTTCGATAACTTAGAGTGCGTACATTTAAGCAAAGGTTCAAATTCTATGGAAATAAAACTTTTATCCGCACTAATATCAAAAAAGTAAAGAGGCATAAATTCCATTTACGAGAAACGTACCGTTTACGACATCATTTTCGTTTTGAGCTTGAGCCGCGTTGATGTTGAAAGCGTGACCACGAGGCATTTACAGGCGCCTTGGCTGTTTTGAGGGCATTGGGGGCAAAGGTGATTGGGATCACTTCGGCATGCAGAGTCTATATAGCCATACCAGTTGCCAGCGGTGCAATGTTGGCATGCGGTGGTGGTAGTGGCATGTGTTGCACTTGGGGAAAGAACCGGTGTAGGCCTACTTGCTGAGGTCTTGGTTTGGATTAACGGGGGTTTGATTAGGTTGGGTTACCATGGTGTAGTTGAAGTTTTGAAACTTGCATTTCTTACCATTGTGGTTATTGTTTTTGGGTGTGGCTTTGGTGTCATTGGGTTCATTTGGGAATTCAGTTATGGCATGATTAACAGTATTGGTGATGCCTTTGAGGGTTAAAGATATAACTTTCACACGGTGGTTGGAGAGAATAACGGCTAAACGAATAGCTCTCTCTATGTTTTGGGGTTCGGCCACGATAATGGGGTCTTGGATGACCGGTGGAAGACCTTACATGTACTTAGAGATGGTTTGCTAGGTGGTGATAACGAGATGAGGGTCTAAGATGCTAAGTTGTTTGAAGCAGGTGGTATAAGCGAGGTTCTCACCACCCACTTATTTGAGGCTCCAAATTCTTCCTTAAACTAGTGTACCTCATGTGGCGGGAAATATTCTGCTAGCATGAATTGTTTCACCTCGTCCCAAAGTAGGGCCAAGGCAAATTCGTTTCCACGGACGTTCATTTCACTTTCCACTACTCGAGCGCCCTCAACTTGAAAACTCCGGTGGCACTACGAGTGCAAAGGTGATTGGGACACTCCCTATTGATAAAGGTGAGCTCGATGCTATCGAACCATTTGAGCATTTTGGAGGCACCGTCGTCACCTGTGAAGGGTTTGGGGCCACACGACTTGAATTGCTTATAGGTAAAGGAGGTGGGTTTAGAACTATTGTTTTTGGAGTCTACTGAAACGTTAGGCCTTGCGGTGGCGTTAATCTTGTTAGCGATATCGGGTAGCACTAGGGCCATTTGCTTGGCCATAAAGGCAACCATCTTCTTGTTGGAGCCTTTTTGGAGCTCCTTTTTGAGGTTTGGTGAGAGTGGCGGTGGAAGACATCTACAAGGTCGAATAGAGAGTATAGTGAGACGTGATTAATCGTATAAAAGTATTTTACACGTTTAAGCATGGTAGTATATCACATAAGCACGTATGTTTCAAATAGTTCACATAAACGAAGCATGTAGTCACCTTGAAAATAAACAATTAAGTACAATGAAAGAGTCTTAAACTTTAGTTGGATCTGAATTATTATTGTTTTAGATTGCGAGAGTAGCATAACGTGGCAATTTCAAAGTCAGTGAGGAGAAAGTTTGAAGTATAAAATACATGACATAGATAAAAGCATAAAGGAGGTTTGTTTAAAACTTGGAATGTTCCAGAACTAAACTAAGACTAATCCAAAGTAGTCGAAACTCCCATTGAGTTCGGGAATCATTCTTTGGCCTAATAGGTGGAATACTCTTGCCGAAATTTTTAGTTAACAATATTTACCCTTGATGTGTGCAAAATGCAACATATAAATTACATCAATTGTGGCATAAAACTAACCCTTTTTAGTACTAATGTTGGAAAAAGTGTGCTTTTGTCTTCCTTTTGTATTTTCAGGATTAAATGAGCTCAAATTAACAAAAGAAGCAAAAAGACAGCTAAATCTAATATAAATACAATTAAAGGAACAAACGTGACATGCCCGACCCGACGACTGTATCTTCCCAAGCAAAACAATAGAACAGAAGGCTGAACACGCCCCATGCTCAGTGAACACGGGGGCGTGCCCAAGTGCCAGCATAAAAGACAAAGCTATAGAAGCTTCTATCGCCCACCACGGGGCCGTGCTCAGCGGACACGGGGCTGTGGTCAACTATAAGATTCGTAGAATCCAGGAAAATCTTGATAGTACAGATATGCTTCTGCTCACGGGGGCGTGCCCAACAGACACGGGGGCGTGGTCAACTAATGCAGACAGACTGCAATTAATGAAGACAGAGAAGGATGTGGACACGGGGCCGTGCGTGCCCAATGGACACGGAGCCGTGCCCGAGCTTCTGTTCAGCCTATAAATAGGAGTGCTTGGCTCAAGCTCAAACCATCCCTTGGCACACCACCTCTCTCACACTTCACCCACCACCCACCACCACCATAACACCATCATCCACCACCATCATCCATTGTCCATCATAGAGTGTGTGAGTCGTCTCGGGATCCAAGATTGATCGTAAGAGTTCTTGACAATCAAGGCCATGTTTGCCTAAGTCTCTTACATCACTTGGTGAAGACAAAGTGTATAGTGTAATACTTTTTATTTTTAATCTTTTCGCACTTTTTACTTGGTTATGTATTAATGACTTTAATAACTAGTTTCTTATGTTGAAGGTGATTTTTCCTTATCGTTTGTCCGTGGTGTCTTGGCATTATTTTACTGTCTATATAAAATAAAAGATTTTCACCATTCATATCTCCACGGTCTATATGGAGGTATGTTGGCTACCTGGTCGGGGGTTAAGGGAACGGTTTGGTAAAAGTCTTGCCTTGTTCAGTGTATAGATCCTGCAAGGACCTGGGTCAAATTTAGTAGGACCTCCTTCAATACTTAACGGTATTGGATGGCGGGGGTCCAAACTCTTTGATCCCCTCATATGTAAGCTACTATTAATACTTTAACCCGGCTACTTAGGACTGTATCCCTGTTGACTCAGACTACTTAGCCGAGGGTAACGTCACCTTCAAAAGAGGGGCCTACCATAATATGCATTAATAACTTAATTAATTATCTTTCAATAATCCGACCCTTTAGGATTCTATCCTTGCTGACTCAAACTACTGGGTTGAGGGTAACGTCGCCTTCAAAAGAGGGGCCTACTACAATAACTAAGATAATCTCTTAAAAAGTGTAAAAGTGCGGAAATAATCAAAGGTTACACTATGCACGAGTCGGAGCCAAGTGATTCATCTTGTCTATCTGTTTTTCTTTTTATTTTATTTTCAGCATTTTAGTTAGTTTTCTTTTTCTTAGTTTAAAACCTTTTTCTAAACTTTTGATTTGATTAGACGTTGAGGATAAACTGGTACTAAAAGCTCTTGTGTCCTTGGACGACCTCGGTATCTTACCAACACTATACTACGCTCACGATGGGTGCACTTGCCCATATGTGTGTTTAGTGTTAGTAAATATCGTGTTTTATAAATTTAAAACTTGGCTAAAGAAAGTGTAAAAGGGCTTAAAATATACTTAAACCTATATATACACCTAACGCACATCAAGTTTTGGCGCCGTTGCCGAGGACACAAGGATTTTAAGAAAGTTAGGAATCAACGGCCTAATCGTTTTTTCTTATTTTTCTATTTTTTTTAGATTTTTCTTAGTTTTTCAGCTTCTGCAGAGCTCAGCACGGGCCGTGCCTGGTCGGACACGGGCCGTGCCCAACATTGTTACTGGCAGTTTTTATTTTCCGAGTTATAGAGAGCTGAGCACGGGGCCGTGTCAGTGCAACACGGGGCCGTTTCCAACTCCCCAGTAACAGGGATCCGGAAAACAATCACTGTATCTCCGACCACGGGCCGTGTTCACTGAACACGGGGCCGTGGTGAACCTTCTGACCAACGTTCTTTTCTGTTTTTATTGCAGGACTTGGAACCCAGGCGCCACATTTGAACTTCCTACGTAGTGCATGAGCTCCAATTCTAGTAGAGACATAAAAGAACCTCTAGAAGAACCCGAACGCTTTCTCAGAAAAAGACTTAAAGCTAAAAACCAAGAGAAAGTTTCGGGGGACCCACCTCTAATGGCGGACCAACGTACACTCATGGATTACCTACGGCCCACTGTAGGTAATCTCGGCGCCGCTATCAATGCACCGAATGTCGAAGCCAATAACTTTGAACTTCGGCCGCATTTGATACAAATGCTTCAAAACTCCGCAACCTTCCATGGGCTTGCGGACGAGGATCCCCATCTACATATTACTAATTTTTTAGAAATATGTGATACCTTTCGGATCAATGGAGCATCAAATGACGCCATCCGCCTTCGAATGTTTCCATTTTCACTAAAAGACCGAGCTAAGGCTTGGCTTAACACCCTCCCAATTGGCTCGGTAAACACCTGGGATGAACTAGCCCAAAAGTTTCTATATAAGTATTTCCCTCCTGCTAAAACGGCTAAATTAATGACTGAAATTAATACATATTCACAAGAGGATGGGGAATCCTTATATGAAACTTGGGAAAGGTTCAAGGAGCTACTAAGAAAGTGTCCTCATCATGGTCTTGCGGTATGGCAACAAGTATCCACTTTCTACAATGGGTTGTTACCACACACAAGGCAAACACTTGATTCTAGCTCCGGGGGACTTTTAGGTAATCGCCGCCCAAATGAAATATATAATCAAATTGAGGAAATTGCTCAAACCAATTTTCAGTGGCACACTCCCCGAGGTAATAAATCTATTGCCCCGGGCGCCCATAAGGTTGATGAAAGCACTTCTTTACAAGCCCAAATCGAGGCCCTTTCTTCAAAAATCAAAAAGTTAGAAATGGCAAAAACGGCCTCGGTTATGGCTTGTGAGGGGTGTGGTGGGCCACATGAAAATTGGAGTTGTATGAAAGAAGTAGATGATCAAACAGAAACGGTAAACTACATTGATAATAGACCTAGGCCGTCGGGTCCCCCAACGGGTACCTATAACCAAGGATGGCGTAACCACCCTAACCTTGGTTGGAGAGATCCCGACAATAGTAGTAACCAACAAGACCAACGAACTAACTTTCAACAACCACAAAACTTTTCTCAACAACAAGGTGGACGAGAAAGGCTTGAAGATACTATATCTCACCTCATCTCCGACACCGAAAAGAAAAACTCGGATCGATTTCAGCAATTGGAATCGAATTTTAGAAATCAACAAGCTAGCATTCAAAACATTGAAAAACAATTAAATCAAGTAGCTCCAAATTTCTCCGAGAGACCACAAGGCGCGTTACCAAGCAATACCGAAACCAACTCAAAAGCGCAAGTACATCTCATCACATTGAGAAACCGAACCGTGGGTCCCGAGGAGGCTCCATTACCGCCAGCTGAAAGAAGCCAATCCAGCCAACCCACGACTCCACCCGCGCCCCAACCAGAAAAGGCTTCTCCACCAAATCAAGAGCCCACCAAAACTCCTCCGGTTCCATACCCCGGTCGGTTAATTCGTCAAAAGACCGATGAACAATTCGCAAAATTCGAAAAATTACTAAAACAATTGCATGTTAATATTCCTTCTATCGAGGTCTTAACCTAAATGCCTAAATATGAAAAATTTATGAGGGACTTCCTCACTCACAAAAGGAAAATTGAATCATTGCAATTAGTTAACTTAGGCGAAGAATGCTCCGCCTTAGTACTCAACAAACTCCCACAAAAGAAAATTGATCCCGGAAGCTTCACGATTCCTTGCTCAATTGGGGAATCCCCCATTCGTAATGCACTAGCCGATCTTGGGGCTAGCATTAACCTCATGCCCGCATCAATGTTCAAACGACTCGGCCTAGGAAAAACGAGCCCTACAAAGATGAGCATACAACTCGCCGACAGATCCGTCAAATTTCCACAAGGTGTCGCTAAAAATCTATTGGTCAAAGTCGACAATTTCGTCTTCCCGGCCGACTTTGTCATACTAGACATGGAAGAAGACGCCGATGTCCCTCTCATCCTCGGGAGGCCATTTCTAGCCACCGCCCAAGCAGTGGTGGATATGAATGACGGAACACTAACATTGAAGTTTGGGGACGAGGAAGTGAAGTTTGGAGTGGGAAAGAGAGTAGAAGACGAAGACCCGGTAAACTACATGAAGGTCATAGACTCAAGCTTGGATGACGCTCTCCGACGGTGCAACATGGGATGCAAAACATCCCACTTGAGTGACATATGACCAGACTTTGGGTCTAGCCAAGGACCCTTATAAACGTGGCGCACCACGGAGGCATTCCGCGGAACTATCCTTAGTTTAGCTTAGATTAATTTTTATGTTTTCTAGTTAGTTTTAATTTTCAGGAATAAAACACAATCGGGATGGCAAAGGGAACAAGGGAAACTTGAACCAGCACCTCATGCAGGAAAACAGGGCCATCCGACAAAATTTTCTTCGTTACAGTAAGTTCGGCACGGGCCGTGTCCGCCCAACACGGCCCCGTGCTGCACAGTCTGCAGAAATTGCCCAGTTCAGGTAAACTGGACACGGGCCATGTTCACCCAACACGCCCCCGTGTCCAGGCTTCTGTTTCTCTTTTTCAATTTTGTTACTGGCACCTGAACACGGGGCCGTGCCCGGACAACACGGGGCCGTGTCCAGCGCCCAGTAACACAAATTTCTGTTTTTTCACACCTTTTTACACATTCAATCAACCTAAAAACTTATTTTTGGGACACATTGAGGACAATGTGTAATTTAAGTGGGGGGGGGGGGGGATGCTAAAACCTTGAATCTTGCAAGTCCTAACTACAAGCCTTACACAAAACTCTATTGGAACCGCTAATCACCCCAAATTTTTTCAAAAAAATTTCATTTTTTTTTACTTGTCTAGGTTTAACTTGGGAATTTCAAATTCTAAAAAGGTTATATTTTTACAAATTTACAACCGATAGCGTCGTGATAAAAAGAACCAACATAAGAAAATTATGAAACGATATGACAAGCTTAGTTAAAATTTGATTATATATACTTGATCACATAAAAACCCATTCCCACAAAAGTGAGCTTTGAGCCTTTATTGAGCATACAAATACATATCATTAAACTAAATGCTCATTTTTCGTTTCTTGTGTGAATAGCCGCTTGGTTCTTACAACTCTAGAACTTGCCACGACGATGCATTCCCGGTCCTTACCAACTTAAACCCGAGTAAGTAAATGATGGAGGCATTAGGACTAACCTTTTTTTTATTTCAACACCATTATTTTTTTTTTACCACCTACCCAAAATCCCCTTAGTTAGCCCCTTTGAGCCTAAACCTTTTCATTTCATAACCCAAACCAAATACCCTTTCACCCACCAAAACCTTTTTATTTTTAACCTTTTATTTTAGTAACAAGCTCGGTTTCTCGTATGACTTTTCAAAAAAAAAAAAAAAAAATGAAAATGTTGATGATGAAGCAAAAGAGAAATAAACAAACAAGTTTATCAAAATAACTTTGTTTGAATAAAAGCTTCATCAAAATAAAAGTTGCAAAAATAAAAAGTCTTACGAAAACCAACGCTTGTTACGCTTTTCGCCCTTTTACTAACCACTAACCCAACCACCTACCTTTAACCCAAGCCTAACCCTTCACCCAAAAGCCCTCTTGATATTTACAAAGGTATATAGTTAAAAAGGAGGAGGATTGATTGCTTGGCAAGACTATGGTAGGAGTAAGTTCCATGCCGTTCTCGAGTGATTCACTAAAATACATCTTCGGCCGAGTGTTGAGTGATCCCCTGTGAGGTATGTGAACTTGTATATAAATAGAATTTTAAAGAGGCATGTTATGCCATAATAAGTAATTTATCTTATGAAAAGTTTTAAATAAATCATGACGAATAGGATTGTAAATAAATAAAAATAAAGCTTAATAAAGAATCTTGGAAATCCCGACACTCTATGACAAGCCCAAAAACCTTCTCTTCTACCCATTCCATTTGAGAGTGTAAAGCCACATTATAAAGAGTTTTGCTTGAGGACAAACAAAGATTCAAGTGTGGGGGTATTTGATGTGTGCAAAATGCAACATATAAATTATATCAATTGTGCCATAAAACTAACCCTTTTTTAGTACTAACGTTGGAAAAAGTGTGCTTTTGTCTTCCTTTTGTATTTTCAGGATTAAATGAGCTCAAATTAACAAAAGAAGCAAAAAGACAGCTAAATCTAACATAAATACAAGAAAAGGAACAAACGTGACATGCCCGACCCAACGACTGCATCTTCCCAAGCAAAACAAGAGAACAGAAGGCTAAACACGCCCCGTGCTCAGTGAACACGGGGGCGTGCCCAAGTGCCAGCATAAAAGACAAAGCTATAGAAGCTTCTATCGCCTACCACGGGGCCGTGCTCAGCGGACACGAGGTCGTGGTCAACTATAAGATTCGCAGAATCCAGGCAAATCTTGATAGTACAGATATGCTTCTGCACACGGGGGCGTGCCCAGCGGACACGGGAGCGTGGTCAACTAATGTAGACAAACTGCAATTAATGAAGACAGAGAAGGATGTGGACACGGGGCCGTGCCCGAGCTTCTGTTCAGCCTATAAATAGGAGTGCTTGGCTCAAGCTCAAACCATCCCTTGGCACACCACCTCTCTCACACTTCACCCACCACCCACCGCCACCATAACACCATCATCCACCACCATCATCCATTGTCCATCATAGAGTGTGTGAGTCGTCTCGGGATCCAAGATTGATCGTAAGAGTTCTTGACAATCAAGGCCATGTTTGCCTAAGTCTCTTACATCACTTGGTGAAGACAAAGTGTCTAGTGTAATACTTTTTATTTTTAATCTTTTCGCACTTTTTACTTGGTTATGTATTAATGACTTTAATAACTAGTTTCTTATGTTGAAGGTGATTTTTCCTTATCGTTTGTCCGTGGTGTCTTGGCATTATTTTACTGTCTATATAAAATAAAAGATTTTCACCATTCATATCTCCACGGTCTATATGGAGGTATGTTGGCTACCTGGTCGGGGGTTAAGGGAACGGTTTGGTAAGAGTATTGCCTTGTTCAGTGTATAGATCCTGCAAGGACCTGGGTCAAATTTAGTAGGACCTCCTTCAATACCCACCAGTATTGGATGGCGGGGGTCCAAACTCTTTGATCCCCTCATATGTAAGCTACTATTAATACTTTAACCCGGCTACTTAGGACTGTATCCCTGTTGACTCAGACTACTTAGCCGAGGGTAACGTCACCTTCAAAAGAGGGGCCTACCATAATATGCATTAATAACTTAATTAATTATCTTTCAATAATCCGACCCTTTAGGATTGTATCCTTGCTGACTCAAACTACTGGGTTGAGGGTAACGTCGCCTTCAAAAGAGGGGCCTACTACAATAACTAAGAGCATTCTCATCCAATCCATCAAATTATACATACATTCCACTAAAAAACAACTCTTGTATCAATATATTTCCACTAAAAACAAATACTTTTTCTCTCTCATTTTCAATTAAATAATATTATCATCACATTTTTCTCTTTCCTTCACTCACAACCACTTCCAATATATGTTAAAAAAATTATACTGGGTGAACAGTGTCCCCCCAAATATACAGATGAACAGTAATATTTTCTCTCTCCTCCACTCACAACCACTTTTTTTACCCTTTACAATATAAAAACTCACCCTCACAAGTTTTGATGGATTGGATGAGAATGCTCTAAGATAATCTCTTAAAAAGTGCAAAAGTGCGGAAATAATCAAAGGTTACACTATACACGAGTCGGAGCCAAGTGATTCATCTTGTCTATCTGTTTTTCTTTTTATTTTATTTTCAGCATTTTAGTTAGTTTTATTTTTCTTAGTTTAAAACCTTTTTCTAAACTTTTGATTTGATTAGACGTTGAGGATAAACCGGTACTAAAAGCTCTTGTGTCCTTGGACGACCTCGGTATCTTACCAACACTATACTACGCTCACGATGGGTGCACTTGCCCATATGTGTGTTTAGTGTTAGTAAATATCGTGTTATATAAATTTAAAACTTGGCTAAAGAAAGTGTAAAAGGGCTTAAAATATACTTAAACCTATATATACACCTAACGCACATCAACCCTTCTGGTTACTACATGTCCCTTGTCAATTGAAGGCTTGAGACTTTGGATAGATTGAAAATTAAGGAATGGAACTAGTCACCAAGGTGTGGATGTCTCTCCTAACCTGGTGGTGTCGTTCCCTAAACGTGGTTGGTACTTATTCATCGAGATAAGGAAGTTAATCCTAACTCAATGGTAAGGGTCCATAAGAGTTTGGTTAGTGAAATTACCATCAAGGTAAGTGTTTTGGTAAAAAATAAAGCAATGACAATGCAACCAAACTTTCTGTTGTGGGGTATGATGCTTGAATTGATGAACAACAATAAGGATCACTCTGAAATGTAATGAACAAGTGACACGAAGATTTATACGAGGAAAAAGCCCTTGATCATTGAATGATCTCCGGCATAAAAAACCTCGGGTGATGGAAACTACCGATCACCAACTCAAATTAAACAAGAAATGTATTACAACTTCGGATGATAGCGAGCTAAGTACAAGGATCACTATAGTGTATTGTGTAGAAAAGTGTGTAATCGCCAAGTGAATTAACGAGAACAGGTGAGAGCAGTTGTAAGAGTGTGTGTGTAGCCAAAAATAGCCAAGTGTTTTCTAATTAGCTCGCTACCCCTCTAAAAATGGAAAATATCTACACTAACTAACATTCCGCAAATGGTGCAAGTCCTCCACGACTCCATAACGTCTACCTTAGGCCAAGCACGTGCGGAATAAACATAGAATATGCTCCAGGAATATCGCCAAGACCAAGTCCAAGTTGATACTCCTGCAAAACAATTTCGAATTCAAAGTAGACAACCGTTAGTACAAGGATCCTTATGATGATCCATGATCCTGATCCTGAAATACTTCTGAGGATCACCAATTCAAACAGAAGTAAGGATCACTAAGCCCAACAGTGATTGAGGATCACTGATCATTTAGAAATCCACCCCTAACAATTGCCCCCAAAATATAAGGAGTAATTATGTAAATAAATGAGTTATATTTTGTGTCCTTATCCGCAATCAATAAATGGATAACTAGCCGTTGTAATCGGACTAGCCGTTACGAACATGACGTCACTGAGGTGACTATCCTGCAAAATCATCATTATAAATAGGAGTTAGAGATAGGGATCAATTCGCATTTAAATTCAAGAGAAACTCCCTTTAAATTCATATCCGAAGATCAATCAGGTATCTCTCTTCCTCTTCTTCCTTTACGTTTTCTTTCTTTGCTCCTTCTTTCTTCACCTTCTTCATAATCAAGATGATGTTAAGATCCTCTCCTACTAAGGATCACAAGAAGGACAGTCCTCTTAAGAGCCAGGGGATCATCAAAGATTCAGCGAATGAAAGGTGCTGCTTCACTGATCCACAAATAGACAGAATTCGACATTGCTTTCCGGCTAACACCTATTTCAAACCGTTTGATCCCACCGTTCTAAGTGATTACGTTTCTGAAACTTGGGTAGCTTTCCCGGTCACTCCTTTCACAATAGGATACTCGTATCCTTTCCCTGAGTTCACCCAGTCTTTTTTCTCCCTCACCGGCATCTCCTACATTCAAGCTAAGCCAATGATCTGGAGGGTCTTATATACCTTTGAGAGGATCATTGAGCAAGAAGGAATTGCTCTAGGAATGTCGGAATTGGCAGAAATGTATGACCTCACCACATTTGGATCCCACCGATATCTATTCAAGCGTAAACCCGGTGAAGAACACCCCATCTTTAAAGCCACTAAGAATGATACCAACTGGAAACGGCGATTCTTCTTCGTCAAAAGGGATTCTATCCTGGATGGAAAGCATCTACCAAGGAAGTGGGCCACCCATGGTAGGATAGAGGATCCTGAGAAGGATCACTAGATAACCTTGTTTTTGTATAAGGATCACTAACACCCTTTTGTTTATTTTGTACAGCTATCACTGTTTCACATATTATACCCTCACCTGCCACCAAGGAGAGACTTGCTGCTTTCAGAAAACTTGATCCTGCAACAAGATCATTCAAAACAAACACCCAGGACTCACAAGAAGTATCCTCAGGTTCTGTCACTATGTCAAGTAAGTATCCTGGCTTTTGTATAGTTAAATGTTTAAACAAATAGTTAAATAGAAATAGGATAAGGATACTTATCTGTTTTGAATGTGTAGGCGCCGGTAAATCCTCAAAATCTGCCTCCAAGTTCAGTGTCACTGATCTTGACAATGTCCGATCCTCCAAGAAAAAGTCTGCTGCTAGCCCCTCCGTTGTAATCCCCAAGGCAACCACTTCAAAGGGAAGAGGTGGAAAGAAAAGAAAGACCTCTGAAGCTAACAACCTTCAAGGCTTACCTCTGATCCGTCATCAATTCCTCGAGTACTTTAATGATGTAAGGATCACTGACTCAGTTTAGTTATCCTATCCACTTGAGGATCACATGACTCTAATCTTTGCATTGTCTTCTTTGTAGAAATTTGCGGAGATCGAAGACTATGTTGGGAATGTTGAGGAGCTTGAGGAGAAATACTCTGACCTCCAAAAAGTGGCGGTGCTCAAGGATCACAAGATTGCTTCCCTTGAAAAGGATCTCAACGATGCCAAAGCTCAGATAGTTGCGACTCAGATCAATGCTGATTATGAGAAGCATGGGATCACACAGGATGCTAAAGTCTCCGCTGCCATCGCCATGTACAAGACCAAGCTACAGATGGCTCAAGAAGCTCAGGATCCTGCCTTTGATAGGAGCAGCTGGGACATGGAGGGCTGGAAGGCTAGGCTGGCTGAGTTGGAGGATGAGGATGAGGCTGACGAGGTTCTGGCAATCGAGGCTAGTGGCAGTGGCAAGGATCATGCGAAGGATACTGGAGCTGGAGGGGATGATGATGCAGCGAAGGTGTAGGCTGCATGAATGGGCGATGAAGGACATTTCTAGACGTAGCCGGAGCCCATTTTTTTAGTTTGATAGTTTGTTTTGGTTATGATGTTTTTGTTGAACAATGATGGGTTGTACTCAAACAATAGTAATTAGGGCTAAGGATCATGGATCCTTTGAACAATAGGTAGGATTACAAATGGTGGAGGGATCCTCTGTTTGGGGGATGAAGCCATTGTGATCCTGCCGTCTTTTGATTCCTGCACTTGAAAGACCTATTAACGATGGACACCCTTTACCTACCCCAGCGGACGGGCCACGTATTGCTGGTAGATGCTCGGGGTAGGTAATTTTGACAACCTTAAGGGGTTTAATCTTTTGTGAATAAAATAACTTTAACTTTTTGGCTTATCCTGTGTTGATATCCTTGTTAATATTTTACTTTCCAACTGTTGTGATGTTTATTTTGTTTAAACTTATCAAGTAAAGAAAAAATTTTAGAAATATCCCCAAAAAGTTTAGGATATGATCAAGGATCACATATCCCATAATCGATAAGTTCTGAAAAGTAATATAGTTTAAGGATCATAAGTTCAGTTGTCAAAGGATAAGGGTTATTCAAATAAATAATGAATAAAATCAAAATAGTTAAGGATCATACCTGAGAATCCAAGTTAGAATCCTATCCTTTAACACTTATAACCAGGATAACCCAAAAGACAAACCTTAGTAGAAGGTAAGGATCAAGGATCCTTGGTCATTTAACTTCAAAAACCTGAAATAGGATATAACTTGGGACTAAGCCAATATAAGATGAAAGTTAGTAACTAGGGACAAGCCCAACAATTTTGGGGACAAGCCCAATATACTGGGGACAAGCCCAAAGGATAACTGGGGACAAGCCCAAAGGATCGTATGTAAACTGGAGTATGGCCCTCACTGGCGACTATCCAAACTTAGTGACATGAAAATGCCAAAACCTTAGCTAACATGAAAACGTTAGAAACCTTAGGAATGGATGTATGGTACGTCTACCATTATACGTAGGATCCTGAATATAGCCAGCACAATGAAATTGTCAGCCCCTAAAGCGAGTACTGGTCCCATTGCCATGAACTATACCAGGATCATCGTGCGCTACTGGCGAAACTGGGGACAGGCCCAAACTGGGGTCAAGCCCAAATAACTGGGGTCAAGCCCAAATAACTGGATACTTCTGTGGATACTCAATCTTTAGTTAAGGATACCTGAACCTTCAAAACTCAGAATCAAGTAAAAGGAGGATAAAGGATACAGGATCCTTATCCTTATATAAGAGAATAAAAGAATGAAATAGTTTGAGATTAGAATGTTACCAAGATGAGGATCATATACTCTGCAAGGATCCTTCAAGGATACTTGTCGGATGAGGATCGCGGATCCTTGTCACATAAAATATTTCTTCAAATGGACAGCATTCCAAGCTCTTGGTAGCAAATCACCTTCCATCGTTAGCAATCGATATGCCCCCTTTCCTGCTTCAGCTTCAATAAAATAGGGACCTTCCCACTTTGGTGCTAGCTTTCCATCAGCCGGATTGGTGGTATTTTGAAATGCTTTCCTTAATACCATATCACCAACTTGGAATTTCCTGATCCTGACATTTTTGTTGTAAGCTCCAGCCATCCTTTGTTGATAACTGGCCATCCTTATCCTTGCCAAGTCCCTGATTTCTTCTATAGTATCCAGGTCTTGAACCAAGTTTTCAGCATTTTCTTCAGGATCACGAATGCTTGTTCTTGCAGTTGGAACCACCATCTCTGTAGGGATCACTGATTCTGCCCCAAATACCAAAGAAAATGGAGTTTGGCTTGTAGCATTCTTGGGAGTTGTCCTATCAGCCCAAAGCACATAAGGTAGTTCTTCTGCCCATTTTCCTTTCTTGGATCCAAGCTTCTTCTTCAAATTGTTGATGATGATCTTATTGGATGATTCTGCCTGACCATTAGCTTGTGGGTGGATTGGTGTTGATGTTATCATCTTAATCCCCCAACTGTCACAAAAGTTAGTGGTTCTATTCCCAATAAATTGGGATCCATTATCACAAATAATCTCAGAAGGGATACCAAATCTAGTAATAATGTTTCTTTTAATAAAGGATATAACTTCCTTTTCTCTGACTTGAGCAAAGGCTTCAGCCTCTATCCACTTAGAGAAGTAATCAGTCATAGCAAGCATGAATACTTTTCCACCAGGTGCCTTAGGAAGCTTTCCAACTATATCCATTCCCCATCTCATGAATGGCCAAGAAGAGGATATAGGATGCAAGAGCTCTGCTGGTTGGTGAAGGATATTACTATGCCTTTGACAAGGATCACACTTCTTGGTATACTCCACAGCATCCTTCTTCATAGTGGGCCAATAGTATCCTGTCCTCAGGATCCTTGAGAATAATGCCCTGCCCCGAGTGTGGTTTCCACAATCTCCTTCATGGAAATCCTTTAGGACTTCTTGGATTTCAGGCTCCTCAATGCATCTTAAATATGGTCCTGCAAGAGATCGTTTATACAACATATTATTCAATATTGTAAATTGAGATACCTTAGTTTTGAAAGCCCTTGGGTTTTCTCCTGTAGGAATTTCTCCATGTTGTATGTATCTCATGATTGGGAGGATCTATGATCCTGAATGAGATTGAGTATCATCACTAGGGATGATTGCAGAATCCTCTCCTATCTCCAAAGCTACATGATCCTCGATAGCAGGGGTCAGGATATGGATAATAGGGATCTTGATATCCTCAGGGATCTTCAAAGATGATCCTAGATTGGCTAATGCATCAGCTTCTGCATTCTCTTCCCTTGGTACCTGTGTCAAACTAAAGGATACAAAAGAGAGTGCCAATTCTTTGACTATCTCCAAATATTTGATTAGCTTCTCACCTTTAACAACATAGGATCCATTAAAGTGATTAGTGATTAATAAAGAATCTACGTGTACCTCAAGATACCTTATCCTCATATGCTTAGCGATTTGCAAACCAGCTATCAAGGCTTCATATTCAGCCTCATTGTTGGTAGTTTGAAATTCACAAGCTATGGAGTGGGGTATTATGTCCCCCCTGTGGCGATTTTAGTAGTATTCCAAGCCCTGTCCGTTTACATTAGAGGATCCATTAGTGAACAGTATCCAAGGATCCTTGGTTTCTTCAAGCTGTTGGACTTCTAATTCAGCCTCCTTTTGCAAATCACTACTAAAATCTGCCACAAAGTCAGCTAAGGCTTGGGATTTAATGGCAGTCCTTGGTTCATATCGTATATCATATGCACTCAGCTTCACTGCCCACTTAGCCATCCTTCCTGACATTTCAGGTTTCCTGAGAACATTCTTAATCGGAAAATTAGTCTTAACAATAATGATATGAGTCTCAAAATAATGTCTTAATTTAGTAGATGCCATAATTAATGCAAGGATAAGTTTTTCCAAGTGTGAATACCTGGATTCAGCATCAAGTAAACTCTTACTTACATAATAGACAAGATGTTGTGTACCTTGGTGATCCTTAACAAGGACCGCACTTACTGCTTTTGAGGATACTGCTAGGTACAAGGATAATACATCTCCTTTTTCTGGTTTCATCAAGGCAGGGGCTGAGGATAGGTAATCCTTAAGAGCTTTGAGGGCACTTTCATGCTTCTCAGTCCATTCAAATTTCTTGTTCTTCCTCAGGATATCATAGAATTCCTTGCACTTTTCTGAGGATTTGGATATGAATCTGTTCAAGGCTGCGATCCTGCCCGTCAATCTTTGCACATCCTTAGCATTGGCAGGAGATTTGATATTCACAATAGCCTTGATTTGTTCTGGACTTGCTTCAATGCCCCTCTTTGTCACCATATATCCTAAGAATTTACCTGCCTTAACACCAAAATGACACTTAGAAGGATTAAGTTTCATATTAAATTTATCAAGGATATTGAATGCTTCCTCCAAGTCTTTAAGGTGATCCTCAGCCTTCTTGGACTTGACCACCATGTCATCTATATAGACTTCCATAGTGTGTCCAATTTGCTCCTTGAACATCATATTGACAAGTCTTTAATAAGTAGCACCTGCATTCCTTAATCCAAATGGCATAGCGATATAACAGTATATACCAGTTGGGGTCATAAAGGATGTATCCTCTTGATCAGATGGTTCCATCTGAATTTGTTGAAATCCAGATGAAGCATCCATAAAAGTCAACAACTCATGACCCGCGGTAGCATCCACCATGGAGTCAATGCGGGGTAATGGGAAAGGATCCTTGGGACATGCCTTGTTTAAGTCAGTAAAATCGACACATGCCCTCCACTTTCCATTTTTCTTTTGAACAACAACCACATTGGCTAACCATCTTGGATACTTAACCTCTCTAATCATACCTGCCCGAAGTAGTTTATCTACCTCTTCCTGGATAATAGCATTCCTTTCAGGTGCAAACTTCCTCCTCTTTTGATGAATTGGCTTGAATGACCTGTCAATGCCAAGTTTGTGAGTAATTATATCCTTAGATATACCTGTCATGTCCTCATGTTTCCAGGCAAAGGTGGATTTCCTTCTCTTAAGGAAGGATACTAGCTCCTGTTCGATGTCGCTAAGGATCCCTGATCCTATGAAGATCTTGGATTCAGGATCCTCAGGATCCATGAGGATTTTTTCAAATCCTGTTCTCTTGCCTCCAAGACATCTCTTGAAGAATACTTTAATTGCTATTGATCCCTTGGTCTTGAGGCTGGTTTCATTGATGAGGTATAGCAATTCTTAGCCTCTTGTTGATCACTCTCAATTTTCACCACTCCCCAAGGACTTGGAAGCTTTACACATTGATGATAGGTGGATGGGACTGCCTTCATGTCATGTATCCATGGCCTGCCAAGGATAACATTACAACATGATAAGCAATCTATAACACAAAATTTTTGATAAGAATGCAATCCTTCAATATAGATTGGGAGTTAGATGTCCCCCAATGTATTCTTAGTTTCTCCACTGAATACCACAAGTACTGAGGATCTTGGGATAATATCAAACTCTGGGATATTCATTTTCTTGAGAACATCAAGCTGAATGATGTTCACAGAGCTTCCTCCATCTATAAGGATCCTGCGAACAAAGTGGTTAGAAATAAATAATGTAATTACAAGACCATCATGATGAGGATCCTGGACGTCAACACGATCATCCTCATCAAAGGTTATGACTTTATCCTGGGTGACAACGGAGGTCCGGACGGGTCTGTCTCCATTATCCATCTTGGTTTCCTTAGCATGTCTTTTTGCTGCTGAAAAGGAGGTACCACAGATATCTGATCCACCGGATATGAAGTTTATGACTTGTGCATCTGCTGGAGGAGCAGGAGCCCTTTCTGGGATCCTTTCAGGATCCTGGATCCTTGATTTCTTCCATCCCAAGAGTTCCTTCAAATGCCCCTTGCTCAACAAGTAACCAATTTCCTTTCTCAGTGCAATACACTCTTCAGTGAGATGCCCAAAATCCTCATGATATGCACACCACTTGGACTTATCCTTTGTAGCAGCTGGTTTATCACTCTTCCTTGGCCACCTAGCTTTCTCACCTAGATTCTGCATTGCAAGGATTAGTTCATTGTTATCAACAGAAAAACAGTATTCAGAAATAGGAGGATAATCCTCATCATCCTCTTCTTGTTCCACTGAATGCACGTTCTGATTGTCAGACTTATTGTAGAACTTTGATTTGTTATTCCTGAAGTAGGATCCTTGTTTCTCCTGTTTTGAGGATCCTGTCAGTCTATCTTGAATCCTTTTGTCATCCTCTAGGCGGATGAACCTAAGGGCCCTGGTTCTTACTTCATCAAGATTCCTG
The DNA here is from genome assembly GCA_030545235.1 of Helianthus tuberosus. NCBI lineage: Eukaryota > Viridiplantae > Streptophyta > Magnoliopsida > Asterales > Asteraceae > Helianthus > Helianthus tuberosus. The sequence continues at coordinate 47,200 of JARYGA010056262.1, forward strand.
CAAGGTGTCATAACAAGATCATCATAGAACAATGAATCCCTAAGCAATCCCATTTTAAAGGCTTCTACAGCCGTAGCAATATCCAAGTTAGGGATATCTAAGGATTCTTTACTAAACTTAGTGATATAATCTCTAAGTGATTCATTTTGACCTTGAGTTATCCTATATAAATCACTAATTAATCGTTCAAATTTCCTACTACAAGAAAATTGACTATTAAACAAATTAACTAGATTAGCAAATGAAGTAATAGAGTAAGGGGGAAGACTTAGCAGCCATTTAAGAGCAGATCCTGTGAGTGTGGATCCAAATCCCTTGCATAGACATGCTTCTTTTAACCTTTCAGGAATTGGATTGATCTCCATCCTCTCCCTGTATTGAGCTACATGCTCCTCTGGATCCGTTGAACCATCATACAGTTTCATGGATGGTATCTGGAATCTTTTGGGTATCTCAGCATCACATAAGGGTGGTGCAAAACGAGATATCCTATGGCTACCATCTGCAATTTCAGGAATGGGTTTAACCACTCCTGGAACACTGGATATCATATCCTTGAGCTTCTGTAACTCCCTGGCCATAGCCTGATTGATACCTGTATCCTGCGTTAAGCCATGGTTAGTGTTGTATGAATTATTGAAAGTGTTACCTCCCACAGGATTCATGTTTGGAATTCCAGATGTGTATCCATATTGGCGGGACTCTGGTATGATCGAAGGACCAGATGAAGCAATGGTTTGCATTGGTATGAAGTCTCCTTAATGAATGTCTGAGCTCTGAGGCTGTATACTTCTCAAGAATCCTTGATCCTGAAGGACGTTGGATCCTTGAAGTTGAGATGATCCTTGAACCTGAAAGGATCCTGGAACCAGAGAGGATCCTGGGACCAGAGAGGATCCTGGGACAAGGGAGGATCCTTGGACCGGGAAGGATCCTTGGACCTGGGAGGATCCTTGGACCTGGGAGGATCCTTGGACCTGGGAGGATCCTTGAACTGCATGCATTCCCAAATATCCTCCTGAGCTGAAGGATCCTTGTGGCTGGTAGTGAGAGCCAAATGCCTGACTCATAGTTGCTGTTCCGTAACGCCTTCCTGGTAATTCGCCCAAGTATTGCACATCCGGAGCTGCTGAGTGCTGAGAAGTTATGACTGGAGTGTCGAAGTTCAGCGATCTTGGCATCAGAGGGGAGTGATCCTCCACTGATTTCTTCTGTTTCTTGATCTCATCGATCTCCCGGAGGATCCTTTCGTTGGTTTTGTCCTGCTCTTGTGCATGATTCCTCATCTGCAAAATCAGAGCATAAAGATCATTAGTAGTAGGATTAGTTGAAACAGAAGAAGTAGGTGGTTTTTGGAAAATGGGGGTTTGTTTCTTCGCAGCATTCTCAGCATTCTTCTGGGATCCAGAAGGTGGTGGAGGCAAAAGAGGAATGCCTTGTGAAGAACTGAATGACGACATTAAGCTTGAAGTGTTCTTCGTTGAGGAAGCCATCTGCCTGGTTGTAACGAACCGAAATGACCACAAAAGTATGAATTTTCTTAGGAATGAAGCACCAATTGCCCCACGGTGGGCGCCAAACTGTTTTGGTCAAAAATCAAGCAATGACAATGCAACCAAACTTTCTGTTGTGGGGTATGATGCTTGAATTGATGAACAACAATAAGGATCACTATGAAATGTAATGAACAAGTGACACGAAGATTTATACGAGGAAAAAGCCCTTGATCAATGAATGATCTCCGGCATAAAAAACCTCGGGTGATGGAAACTACCGATCACCAACTCAAATTAAACAAGAAATGTATTACAACTTCGGATGATAGCGAGCTAAGTACAAGGATCACTATAGTGTATTGTGTAGAAAAGTGTGTAATCGCCAAGTGAATTAACAAGAACAGGTGAGAGCAGTTGTAAGAGTGTGTGTGTAGCCAAAAATAGCCAAGTGTTTTCTAATTAGCTCGCTACCCCTCTAAAAATGGAAAATATCTACACTAACTAACATTCCGCAAATGGTGCAAGTCCTCCACGACTCCATAACGTCCACTTTAGGCCAAGCACGTGCGGAATAAACATAGAATATGCTCCAGGAATATCGCCAAGACCAAGTCCAAGTTGATACTCCTGCAAAACAATTTCGAATTCAAAGTAGACAACCGTTAGTACAAGGATCCTTATGATGATCCATGATCCTGATCCTGAAATACTTCTGAGGATCACCAATTCAAACAGAAGTAAGGATCACTAAGCCCAACAGCGATTGAGGATCACTGATCATTTAGAAATCCACCCCTAACAGTAAGGAAATCACTCCTAACTTGATGGTGTAATTTCATAAAAATAAAGCGGTGGATTGAAAGTCATCACCAAAGTAAGGGTTTCACTCCTATTTTGGTGAGGTCGTTTCGTTTGTGGAATATGAGTGTCATAGTGTCGTAGTGTAGCTTCGCCTTAGGAAAGACATATTTTGAGACCAAAAGATAGATAAGAAGAAAATTAGGAAGAAGAAAGTATTTTTAAGCAAGATACGAGAATGGTCAAATAAGCAAAAGTAACACTTCTACGGGTTTCTAACTATAGTCTAGGCCAAACATGACAATTTTTCCTAATTCCCTATAATTATGGTTCTGACATGAAGCTGTCACACCCCAAATGATGGCGGAAACATCGAGGCGAGATGTAATAGATTGTTCAAAAGCATCATAACATTGGATTGAGACAATATATTAAATAATGTTACATTGTTCAAAGAAAATACGTACAAGTGGGAATTTCAAACTAAAAAAAAAAAAATACTTAAATAAAGTTTTGGTGAGTTTCTAACCCACCCTAAGTAGATTTCTTATAGTATCATCATCAAATATTTATTGCAACATGTATAAAATATCTGTCATCAAAGAATACTAGTTTGTCTACATGGCATAAGTACGAATAAAGTCACCAATCAACATGTTTAAAGTTATACTAATCATATAATCATACTAGCATGCAATGGATAAAGATCAACCCAAAGTTTCCACTAGCGTAACCATATCACGGAAGTAAA